>JAUDYJ010000001.1:70664623-70837123 GCA_030761175.1 Masticophis lateralis
ATGAGTTTAATCATCTAAAAGTTAGCATAGTAAAATAAACATTGAACCAGCTTCCTTCCTTCAAAATTGTTAATTTAGGTACCTATGTAGGTTTGATTTCTTGCAAACAACAATTTATTTCTCCGTTGGAAACGATTGCCTTCTGGGTGGTCCTACTAAGAGAAAGGTAAAGGGAGAGGAGAGAAACACAGCTCTGGTAGTGGGTAGTAGTTTTCTCATTTTCTTTTTAAA
The DNA here is from genome assembly GCA_030761175.1 of Masticophis lateralis. Classification (NCBI taxonomy): domain Eukaryota; kingdom Metazoa; phylum Chordata; class Lepidosauria; order Squamata; family Colubridae; genus Masticophis; species Masticophis lateralis. Next base: position 70,664,855 of record JAUDYJ010000001.1, read on the forward strand.
TTGAAATTGCAGAGTTTGGGTTTGGTTTAGTTTTGTTTTAGCTTTTTCACTGAATGTGGTTTCTCTCTTCATCTCATGTAACATCTGCAAGGACTTTCAAAATTCAGAAATCAAACAGCTCACGTCTATCTGAACAATTCATTATTCCTCCTTGACCTCCTCTTCCAGATTTTTTTTCAGATCCTCCTTTTCCAGATTTTTTTTCAGATCCACGACAGATGGTCACATCTTTCTGAGCCTAAAACGTGGAGGTTCTCCCAATGAAGACTTGTGCATGTCAATTGAAATTTTAGAGTGGGGAACAGAGTTTCTGCAATTGTGGGTGCAAAACACAATAATCCCCTATCACCAAATGTTCTCGTTATTTATATTTGTAAATGTATCTAGATCTTTGATCTACAATTATACTGGGAGTAAATAAAACATTTAAATATTGTAGAATAGAATATGATTAAGAATTAAAATAAACAGTCCTGTCTGCAGGAGGTAAGGCAAGGTCAGAGAGATATATATCCCACTATTTTTCTATATGCATCAAATAATTGCATGTATATCTTGATCAGGTGAGGGTTGAGCTATGATGCTATTTTTGTCAGAATGATGAAAGTAGTGAGAGTTACAGATGCAACTGAAAATAAAGAGTGAATAAAATGATAATCCTTAGAGGTTACTCTATTTTTGTCAAGACCTCCTTGACAAAAAATCTCACATTCTTTCACATCTGTGACCCACAGAGGATGATGGGCCTGGATCATCCTTTGCAATATTCAGGACTCAACCTCTGAGAAAACATCCAGAGTTAGAAGGCATGGAGATGCAAGCTGTGTTGTAGGAAAAAGCTGCCTGGAGCTAATAGCCATTCTATTTAGTTAGACTTTGATAGGCTAACTTGGTGCTGAAGTCCAAGACTTAGGACCACACTGGTGCTGGATCCACATTTGTTTTCTGTTACATAATTTCTGATAATGGACTTCTTTTTGCCTGATTCTTGGATGTTACAAATATGATTAAGGATGGCTTAATGCTTATGCCTAACTGGTTAATAATTCTGGGACTGAATTTTTGTGCCCCTGTATTTTGATGAACACCAGCTGTTACTACCATAGTAACCTGAGTTATGACTGATATTGCCTGTGGTTTGCTGGGGTGAACAAAAGATGGAGCTATATCCCCCTCCTGCTGTCCTAATTATTAGGGCTGTCCACCCTTCAAAAGTGACTGAGAAGCACTTTGCTCTTTGAATTGAGGGCAGCCCTCTTGGCTATCTACTTAAGCAGCCTAGTTCCTCTCCCCCCACTCCCCTCTGATTTCTGTGTCAGCCTAAAAAATAGGTAGAGCTGCTTTAAGAAGTACACTTAGCTGAACACAACAGTCCCTTTGTTTCAGGTTTTGTGTGAAACGTAAAAAAAAGAAAGAAAAAGAAAAAAGGATAGGCTGCTTCAATGCTAAATTCAATGCTTCAACAACCTTACATCCCTCCCTAAGATTTTACCATCAGCTTCATGTTGAAACTTGGTCTTCCTCATTTGCCCAGGTATGATTCTTCTGTCCCCAATTTCAGGGCACAATCAGCTGCCAGAATCAGATCATTTTCTCAAATGCACGAAGGACGTTGTCAAAGATAGTGTGCAGTCTTTCCCAGTTAATTTTTACTTCTATTACCTACAAGGTATTTCACCTATGAGCACCCAATCTGAAAAAGGCAAGCCGATTTGCTAGTCTTTATATCTCTTTGATTTTTAAGATCAGAAGGATCACAGGCTCTTTTATACAACTCCAAGCTGAAACAGCTTCTGATCTTCTAATCTGTCTTGGAGACCTACTGCTACTGGGAACCGATGCCTGAAGCAGTGTCAGGGTGTCATGCCACAAAGTATTGCTGCTCTGAGGCAAGTGCATGACATAGCCACACACATACAAAAAACGGTGAAATTGTGTTGTGATACTGTCTTGACACCCCTTGCCCCTCCAGTGGATGCTGCTGCTTGTTTTAATAGTGCAGTTCACATACATTAGTCGTAGCTCGTGAATGTTCAAGTGATAATGGTCATGAGTGCTTTTTGCCTTGGTGACATCAAGACTAGCTTACTGTCATATGCTGTGTAGAATATTTGAGTATCCCACTTCATTCAAAACTAAAATGTAAAATTCTTCCCAGTAAAAGTTTTTTATTTTCATAATCAAGCATACAAACATACAAACATACAAACAAGTAAACATATAAACAATGCATATTCAATCCACAAAATAATTGTATTAAAAATCACAAAACAAAATTCCTCCCCCACCCCCCATTACCCTCCCTTCCAACCCCCCCCCCCCGACTTCCCAGAACAAAAACAGGATATAACATCTAACAAACCTAAGCTAACATATACTACCTTACTGTAAATTTCAAAAGAAAAAATTTCCACACACTCTTTAACTCCCCTATTTGACTTTCTTCAACATTACATTTATAAATTCTCTCATAACATCAACATAGAAGGAAAAAAAATAAAAGGAAAAAGATTTTTTCCTTTAAAGCCTGTCCTTGAAACAACAATATTACCATTAAGCTAAATATCCTCTTACATAAACATTCCTTTATATATAAACTTTAAAGCTACAATAAGTTTTAAAAAATTATCCAGTTTTAATTAAACCTTACCCCTCAATACATATAAACCTTTTGAAAATTCTGTTGTGTCATCTGAAACATTTAAAATTTTTTAACATATCAACCTTTTTTTAAAAAAAAATTTCTGCTGTATCATTTTAAACATTAAAATCTCTTAAAATTCTATTGTATCATCTGAAACATTTAAAATTTCTTAACATATAAACCTTTTTAAAAAATTATGTTATATCATTTTAAACATTAAAATCTTTTAATAGACCTTTAACTTCAGTAACGTATCAGCCAAATATAATCCTATAAATTCTATATTCATTCCAAAACTTTCAATAAAATATCACTTAGATTTTTAGTTGATCATTTTAGTAACGCAATATCTCTAAAAAATTATCCCTTTTTAATTAAACCTTTGTATCAAACATCCAAAATCTACCAAGTATAACCTTCAAGAAATACATCACACATTCTTCCTTTCTTTATATATTTCTTCCAATCTTTCTTTTTAAATAATACTTTCTTCTTGTTAGGCATGGCTTGTCCCCCTGTTTTTATTATCAAAAAATTTTGAGATTGAAATTGCAACTGATGTCTCTTAAAAATCCAGTACCCTTTCAAAATTGTTTCTTTCACTTTAAAACTCCCATCTCTATTTTTCTTTCTTGTAAAATCAGTCAGTTCAATCTCTAAAAGTTGACTCTGTCCATAAAAACAAGAATTTTCATAATATTTAACAGTCTGCAGTAATGAATTTTTTAAATATTCTCCAACTGGTTGTGTGGAAGCCTCCACCATAACTTCTGTTTCCAGAATACTAGACTCCATTTCTCTGACTGCTTCTTCTTTGTTCTCCAAAATCACGTTTAACTGTATGATTTCTTCCTCTTTCACAGCCAGCAGATCCTTGCGATGTTCCAACTTACACTCCTGGATAGCATTTTTAACTGTATCCCTTATGTCCAGAATAAAAAGATCCAAATTGTCTTGCAAGTCCTTTAAAATCACAATTCGTGTATTTGCTGACTCACCCACTCTTTCCTTGGTAGCAGCCATACTTCAATTTTTGTTTTATATTTATTCAACTGTCAAGTCAAAGTCCAATTATTTTCCACTATCTTCAAAAATTTATATTGGTTGAAATCCCGATCATAATCTTCTTTTTCACTTCGCCTTTAAATCTACTTCTTGTTATATAGTCCAGTAGCTTTAACAATGTAGCAGGGGCTGACAAGCACTTTCACAGTAAGTTTCGTTTTTCTTAGTGCCATCTTCCCCTTCTCTTTTCATATGGAGTTAAAGCTTGTACTTGCCTACTTCAAATTCCACTGTCCCAATTTCGCTCTGCCAGCATCCAGAATTCACTTTTCTTAAAATCTTTGAAAAATTTCTTCAAATCTTTATTCCTGTGCTGCTGGTGTGGTTGTGATGCTCCATTCTGCCAAGCCAGGCAGACACACCCCTAATCCGGAGCCCTGAGAAGTTTCCAGGGAGCTCTCACCCTCCAACCTCCAGGCTTAAAAAAGAAGAAAGCCTGGGGATTTTGGGGAGCTCTACCTAAGCCCCTCTGCTCTTCTCTTCCCCCTTTTCCCAGGGGGAGAGTTTTTGCTGCTAGACAGCCGATTTACGCTGTTCTAGCAGCTTTTACAGATTTCGGGGCTGGAGCTCCAAAAAGGAGCTCCGTCGGCAAATCGCGGAGCCACCGGAAATATAAAATTCTTAATTCATGATGTCATCTGTATAAAGCTCACATTTTTCATTGATATCCAGTTTATTTCATTAGAAATTATCAGTGGTGTTTAACAATTATTTCAGATGAATAGATAAACTCATATTGGAAGAGACATTCCTTTGAAAATTGTGATTCCTGGATTTCACAGTCTGGGACTTTGATGACTTGTCTCCTTCAAGGTCAGCTTGCTTTACCCTTCAGTTCATCGTTGATGGCCTGATAGCCACATTGGGCTATAATTTGTGAAAGATGTACCACACAAACATGCACGCACAGATAGATACAATCTTTAGTACAGGGGCCACCAACTTGTGGACAGCGGCCTACTACTGGGTCACAGCCTATTTGCAACCAAGCCATGTGAGTGGTGGACTGGTGCCCGCCCCTCTTTGATTCAGGCAATCATGCGCCCCACTTACATGAGGGGTGAGCACTGGAACTCACAGACCCACTCGTGTCAGTGGTGGACACCAGCACCCACCGCTCACACAAATGAAGCTGTGCACACACAGAGGTGCACCTACCCTTTGCACAAGACCATAGTCTCTCCATCCCTCCCCCCCCCCATGCTAGGCTGCCAACCTGGAAAGCTTGGAAACGCTGTTCTAGTATATTTTGTCAAATAATAAGTAGTACCAATAAGCTCCCTTCCTATTAGAAACAAATTCTAAGCTTTATTTTTTTTATGTGACTATACAGTCTTATTAATAAAGATATAGGAGATAGCTATGCCATCTGGTCATCAGATCTTCAATAATAAGTGGAAAGAATACACACATGTAGTCTGCAGTGACCACATCTGTTGCCTACAGATGTGCATAAACTTGCAATTTCTCTAGAAGTAACCATGATGCTCATCCACCTGTAATTCTAATGTGTTTCCACCTCTATACAGTTCAGCACTTATTTTTTGCACTTACCAGGTATTAGACAGATGCTTTGTGTATGGCTTTTCTCACTCAAGCTGAATTTCACAGCATTTTCAATTACAAAGGATGGGGTCTTTTATTTTAATGTCAGGCAACATAATTAACAGGCGCTAAGAAGCTCTTTTCATATTCCATTGAAATACAGGGAAAATTTGCAAGATGTCACTGCCTTTATATTGCTTTGCCTCCAAATTAGAAAAATGAGCTGATAAAAGCATAGCCAGACAGTTGGCAATAAACCAGTCTTCCTATAATTAAAGAAATAATGACTCTGAGAGGATGTGAATTACTTCGATATTATGCAATCACCAGTCAAGTGCCTTTGTTCCAGAGGATCAGCGTTCGGGTTAAAACCAGAGTGCTCTGACATTCTGCTTACTGTCCTTCCCCTGACTTCAAAAAACACAAATTTATGCAGTCTTTGAAACTGCAGCGAATGAGACTGAGAAGTGAATGCCTATGCTAACTACAGTATGTTTTTCGAGAGATATGGTTTCAATCATAATCTTATATTCCTAAACAGGAATATAACTAGTATAGTTACATATAATAGAATTTAACTACCGTATGTAACTAGATCCATCCATAAAGTCACTTAATTGGTAATCTTAAACATGGACTAAAGAGCATGTGTGTCCTGAGTGGAGAAACATGTAATAATATATGTGGTGTGGAGAGCCCTATGCACCATGCCCTGTCCTGTTTGTGGAGATTCTCAGTTATCCAGGCAGGGGTGGGTTTCACTTACCTTTATCACCAGTTTGCTGCACACACATGCTGTTTGCACATTCACCTAGCCTTCTGTGCTTGCACTTTGCTTACTTGTGCACCTTCCACGCATGGTCTCGGCCTCAAAAACGTGCCTAAATAGCACAACTTGGAGCCGGGGTGGGTGGGCGGACCCACCCGCAATTGCTGCTACCAGTTCACTTGAACTGGTGTGAACTGGCTGAATACCACCTCTGCATCCAGGTCATAGTTGTCTCAAAGGTGTTTTTTTCTTGAAAAGGCAACTGGACAGTTTTTTTTTTTCTTGAGGAAGAAAGTCTCAGCTGTAAGTCTTCCAGTCTCAACAGCCAGTACATATCCTTCCATCCCCCTGCCATCACTACTAATAAAGCTTCTTGGATGAGAAGCAAAATGTTTTATTCTTTTTCCTCGAGGGAAAAAAAAAAACAGTCCAGTTACCTTTTGAATGTATACTCATTCAACATATACTCTGTTTCCCTCAAAATAAAACATCCCCTGATAATAAGCCAACGGGGCTTTTGAGCACATGGCAATAAGGCCAAGCGCTTATTTCAGGATTCAAAAAAAATATAAGACAGGGTCTTATTTTCAGGGAAACACGGTATGAGTTCCAGTTCCAAATACAGCCATTTAAATAAGGGCACAACCTTCCCCTATTAGATGTGCTCTTTAATTTCCTGATGGATACATGGCTTATTGTCAGTGTTTGATTGTTGTTGTTTTTTTAACAGATATAAGCAATATAGCAAGAGCAGTCTGTTTTCATTTCCACCTATGCTGTGGGAACTCCATCTGTTGAAAACAAGCAGTAGATGACAGTCCTGGAAAATTTATATCTGTTGAGTTCCAAAGAATTCGAAGCCACTGAACGACTGAACAAGAGACTCTGGTGTTTGATTTCCCAATAATCAATCAAGAACTTTGCCAATGAAATATAGCTGGGGATGGGCAGGAGAATTCATTTCTCTGAGGAATGATGTTCTGTTCAATAGAATGCATATCAACAGACACTATTTTCACTCAGAATTTCCTCACAATAAAATAAAAAAAAATAATAGAATAAATAAAATAGACATAATGGTAAAGGGAAAGGTTCCCCTCGCACATATGTGCTAGTCGTTCCCAACTCTAGGGGGTGGTGCTCATCTCAAAGCTAAAAGCCAGCACTGTCTGAAGACGTCTCTGTAGTCATGTGGCCGGCATGACTAAACGCCAAAGGTGCACAGAACACTGTTACTTTCCCACCAAAGGTGGTCCTTATTTTTCTACTTGCATTTCTATGTGCTTTCGAACTGCTAGGTTGGCAGAAGCTGGGACAAGTAACGGAAGATCACCCCGTTATGTGGCACTAGCAATTCGAACTGCTGAACTGCTGATCTTTCGATCAACAAGCTCAACATCTTAGCCACTGAGCCACCACATCCCTTTTAACCTACTGTATTTTCCTGATAACAGTCAAGAACATGTTACTCCTCTTAGTTGACAATTGCCAAATACTGTATATCTAGAAGACACTACATAGCTATCATATACCTAACTGGTTAGCAATCTTGTTAACTTTAACCCTTCCATGGATGTTTGTTTAAAACTTTTTAGTTATCTACAAAGGGTTTATTTTTGAACCTTTTACAACTAACATGGCACATTATGTTCTTTGCTCCTGAGCAGCTGGCCCTAAGTACAAAATGTAACATTAGATTTTTTTTTTAATTTATGCTGTCTCCAAATACTTTTCATCCACAAAAGCTAGTTTAAAAAAACAAAAACAAAAATTTAACAGGAAATGCTCACCTAATCACGCTTCCAAATAGTTGGTTATTTTAATAACGATGATCTTGTAAGGTAAAGGCATTAGTAACATTTTATAAAGTCTGTATTTTTTTAATTTTCCATAACATATAAACTGTCATACATTTCCATGCAGTGCTGATTCTCTTAACAGATGAACAGTTTTTATAACTAATAAAATCACCAGAGAAATTACAGAGAGAGAGAGAGATGTGACTTTAGTTAATGAGTAACAAATTTAGATTTATGAACATTGAAAAGAATACTTCAATTTCCTCTCTCAAACAATGTGTTGATCTAGGAAGTCTAAGACGGGAAACCATGATTTATATATGCCTTTGATTAAATCTCTCAGATATGAGAACTTGGCAAAATGTTTTGTCATGATTCAAACAGTAAGCATTGGTTATATCAAATGTTGGCTTCCACTTAAATAATATTACCTGAGGCCAAAATACACAAAGAACAAGCATCACAACTGTCTAGGACTGTAAGGCAGCCTTTCATGTTAGTGACTTGGTGACTTACAGTAGAGTAATATTTAACTAAAATGTTACACCATGTGTTAGAGACATATTGCTAAACCCCTTCTATATTATCGTAAGAACAATCATCTAAGAGCAATTTAATGGACAAAACCGGTATTGCAGATAAGAATGAACTGGCAAACATACATAGAATTAATTAATATGCTTTCTAGAATGCATCCCATTTAATTTATTCTAATAATCTAAATATTGGTTTGATTATCAGCAAAACTATACAAAATCTTCAGCTTGTTTGGATGTTCTAACTGGATGGGTGCAATTGACTGAAGAATGGTACACTCCTTTTTTCCTCTTCCGTCCTGCATTGGATGCTTTCAAGCATAAGTTGGATAGTCATCTAGTCATCCAAAAATATATGAGTAGATCAGTGCCTGCAAAAATAAATGGGTAGACTAGTGCTTGCAAAAAATAAATGGGTAGTTCGGTATAGCTCTGCAAGCAGTTAAAAGCCTGATAGACCAGTACCTCTGCTAAATCCTAAATAATTGTCACATGACCATCAAGCCACACCCACAAAATAAGCCACACCCAAAGAACTCTTAGTAAAAAATTTTAGAACCCACCCCTGAATGTACCTTATGAATTATTTCTGGATCTCATTCTTGGAGAAGGCAAGTGGTACATTTACCACTATTCCAGTGCAGATGACAATTAAGAAAATTGAATTTATCTGGGGTGGGGGCGTACTTGAATTATACATGATGTATATTTGCCAGCATGTACCTCTGAAATGCAGTGAGTTTAAAATTACTTGTCACCGACTATGATCCTCCATCACTAGATTTCAAGCTAAAAATAATCCCTTGAACATGCAGTAGATACAATGCAGGTTTTACTCAGAGAATGGCACCTTTATCAAGACATTCAGAAGGGCTCTTTAGAATATGTGTTTGGTAATGCAGATAAGATTTTTCACTGTTAACAAATAAAGCCAGAAATAGTTATGTTTTACTTCTACTCCATCTATGAATTATCTTTCTCCAGAACTGAGAACAATTGCTGACCTCCGGACTTTTCGTCGGGCCCTAAAAACTTATTTCTTTCAGCTCGCCGGTCTAGCCTGACCCCTGTTGAACTTTTAAGATCTTGTATTGTAGGGGTGTGGTATTTTAAATATTTAATGGTTTTAATTTTAGCCAAAGTTTATATGGATTTTTAAAATTTTTAACTTTTATGTACTGTTTTTTATCTGGCTGTTCACCGCCCTGAGTCCACAAGGAGAAGGGCGGTATATAAATTTAATAAATCAATCAATCAAATCAATCTTTAAATAGAATTTAAAAGAAGAAAACTTTATTAAAATTATGTGACTGCTCTGGTGAGCAAAAATCAAATGTCAAAATTTTTACAGAAGTCTTTCAACTTTTTTTTTTTTTAAAAAAATCAGTTTAATTAATGTTTCTCTCTTTACAATATAGTGGTGTCAGCAGCTATTTTGAAGAACAAATATGTCCAGAATCTAAAAAGCTGTTTTAATAAGTCTTTTAAAAGTAGGAGAAAACATACCTGAGAAACCTTATCAAATATCTGGTTTGGAGGGATGCTTTAGACATATCTTAAATGTGCTTTGGATTAGTTCAGTAGGTGTGAATTAGATTTAATGAAATATGTTCCAAATTGGTTATTTGGCAATGACATCTAGATTACTGGGGGATAGTCTATGTTAAGATATTCTTAAATTTCAGACATCTTTAGGATACCATCAGGCTGTTCTGGAAACAAGTATTTCCTTTCATCCCACACCTTTCTTAGAAGGAGACATGTTTCTTCTTGCAAAATTGTAACTCTTTAATTCTATTTGAGTTTCCAAGAATATCAGCTATTTTGCTTCTCCTATTTCAGGCTTTCTGTACTTCCTTCCTTTTTTCGATTTCCTTAGATATTTTTAGCTTCTCTTTTAGGACTTCAATAACTCTTTCAAGGTTGTTAATGTAACACAAATTTGTACAGCAATCTTCTTGCTCTTTTTAGAACATTCTGACATGAGATAATTTGGGAATATTATTATGCTAACTGGATTCCATGTTATTTAGGGTATTTAATGAATACACATGGGTCCTCTATGAATTTAGTAGGGAATCATAATCTTGTTAGGGCAATTTTTGAAAGGTGATGAAATTCCAATCATTGAGGCATCTAAACCAGCTTCATTGCTCAGCTGGTAAGGAGACACTTTAGAAATTTGTTATTAAGGTGAATATGAATCCTATGTGTATCCTTTGAAGGATGTATACTCCAAATCTAATTTATAAATAAAGAACAAAAAAAAGGCTTCAAAGTTCTCCATTACAGATATTTATGCCTGGGGATGCTGAATAGCCAGCAACTATTCTTCACAAATGTGAAATATGAATGCACAGGTGAGCTTATGTTAGGCAACAAAATTTCTGTAATCTTATTTTCCCTTCTTATATCTGAGCTGCACAAAGTGTTTATTCTTGTGTTATCATCCCCTAGGAAATCAAAATGTGCTGACAAATCTGATGGAACCTTCGCTGCATAAGCAGTGAAATCTTGAATATTTTTTTTAGATTGTCAAGCTGAGTGAACTATAGTTTATTTCAACTCCCCAACATCTCAACCAAACAATCATTTTGTTAGGAAAGCTGATAATGGGATGAATTGAGAGCAGCAGGAGGGTGAGACAATCTGCAAGATGGTGGCCATGGCCTCACGACAAAGCCCCATCTATTTGGTACACGCTTTGACATTGCATGCACATAGAAGAGAGGTGGAGCTTCAGTCATGACAAACTTGATGTGAATTTTGACTTTCTTCTATCGCTGAGAATGAATGTTGTACTATTCAGAGTGACGTACAATGTGATTTAAAGACTTTTGCAATCCCTGAGATTATCATTCAGTACATTTAAATTCTTTTTTACTCTTTCTAGGGATCTTGGAAACTGCAGTTCTACAACACAAGTAAAAGATCACCAGCTCAAAACCCTTAACAACCCTATAATTGGGTTTTCAAGGATTCTTGAATTATTTTAAAAATGATGTTTCTGTTATTTTGCCAAAGAGTTAGTTTAAACGGTCCTTAAAAAAACTTTAAATTCATGTTAGCTTTTATCTCAGTAAGGATTTAATATATCTACATATGCATAAAGCCTGTTGGATATACAGCCAAAACTTGTACCCATATTTATTCTTGAATTTAGAAGTTATGTGGAAGAGCAAAACGCAGAATTTCAAGATAGATTATGTGATGGAAAATTGACACTCGAACAGTACTGAGTCATCGGCTCAAGTCTGACTCAGCTTTATATCCTTCCAAGGTTGGTAAAATGAGGACCCAGGTTGTTGGGGGCAATATGCCAACTCTGTAAACCACTTAGAGATGGCTATAAAGCGTTAGGAAGTGGTTTATAAGTCTAAATGCTATTGATATTTTCTCTTTGAGATTGAATTACTAAATATACATCAAGGCAACCATTTAAAAATAATATATACAAATAATTTATAATCTCTTCATGATTTGATAAAATAAAGAGACTTTGATTTCAATTGCTTAGCACAGATAGAGATATAAATTTCAAATGTTTATTCTTGTCTCTATTTTAAAGATAGGCAGGCTTGAATAGGCACTTTACTAATTTGAGTCCAGCTTCAGGGGTAATAAGAGAGGACCCTTATTATTATTCCATATAATATTTATTTATTTATTTATTTATTTATTTATTTATTTATTTTAGGAAATGTATATATTGTTACTATGGCGTGGCTTGGTGGTGGTGGTGGTGGTGGGATGGTGGTGGTAATGTGACTAGGTTGGCATGGCCAACTCTTTTTCTTTTTTCTTTTTACTTTTAAAAGCATTTTTTCTACAATCTCTTCAGCCAAGAGGCTGAATCCCAGCTGAGTTGCCTGATTATCAGAGGCTTTTAAAAGCATTTTCTTTTTGCTTTTAAAAGAAAAAAAAAGCCTCTGACGATCAGGCAACTCAGCTGAAGAGGTTGTAGAAAAAATGCTTTTAAAAGGCTCTGATGATCCCAGCTGAGCCACGCGATCATCAGAGGCTTTTTTTTTACTTTTAAAAGCATTTTTTCGGCCGAAGAAAAAATGCTTTCAAAAGTAAAAAAAAAAAAAAAAAGCCTCTGATGATTGTGCAGCTCAGCTGAGCATGGGGCGGGGGGGCAGGGATTTTTGCTACCGGTTCTCTGAACCTCCCGCCGCCATCACTACTGGATCAGGTGATCTAGTCCGAAGGGGAGCATTTCATTCCTGGTTTCCACATTACTGTATGCCTGCCTACTGATTTTTGGAAAAAGGGGAGGTTGAGCTGCAGTCCTGATCTTTTAAGTGCTGTTTAGATTTGGCCTACTCAGTTAATATATATCAAAGTATTTGTTAGTTTGATAGTCTGAGATGCTACAGTTCTGGGGATTCCAAACTATGTCTATTGCATATTTAAAGGGAAGATCTATTGAAATATAAGTACTCCTCGATTTATGACCATTCATTCAATCACCATTCAAAATTAAGACGGCATTTAATTAACAATTTATTATTGTCCCTCGGAGTTCTGGCAAGCCCAGGATCCTTATGGTCATGTGATCACAATCTGAGGTCTTGACTACCAGCTTGCACTTATGACTGGTTGTAAGTGCCCCATTATCACCTGCTCGTATCTATGAATTCAATAGCCACCAAATTCAACACTGTCACACTCTTGGGGTCCCCTTCAGTCAGCACTTCTTTAGCACTTCAGTCAGCATTTCTTTAGGTTCTTCTTTAGCCATCCTGGGTGCCAGGAAGCAGTGCAACACCACCACTACCCTTCCTGAGAATCCTGCACCCTATCAGAGTAAGTGCCTTGCGAGCGAGTAGAAAGATGCTGACTCTGCAAGTCTCAGTATTGGCAAGTGGTGAGTATGGAAATCTTCAGCTCAGTGGGGGCAGGATTTAAACTGCACAGGGACTTTCTTCAAATGCTGGAAGTAACTTTAGCAACTGGCTTTGTGCTTCATGAATTGCTACTCTTGACTCGTTCTTCATTTTGACCTTGGAGTGTTCCTGACCAAGCCTCTGGCTCGTGTATTTAACTATGGGCTGTCTGACTCAGATTAAGTGTTGTACCTTATGATTCTTGATGAACGTATCTTTTCTTCTATGTACACTGAGAGCATATGCACTAAGACAAATTCCTCGTGTCTCCAATCACATTTGGCCAATAAAAAATTCTATTCTATTCCTTTATGCCTTCTTCTCAGCCTGTAGTAAGCTATCATGGACACACACTCTTTCTCCTGCTTCTCCAACTACTATTGTGTTGCCTCCCCCTGCCTAATCTTCCATCTTTCCAGATAAGACTTTCAGACATTTTTACAAGCCTTCTTGCAAACGTATTTGTCCTAAATGCTCTCCTCCTTCTATAGTCTATGTACTCCCACCTAACACCTATGCAAGCCTCATTCTCAAGCACCCACATTTTGCCTACACTTTGCTTGCTAATTTCACGGGCATTTTCTCTCTTCATTGAAGTCAGGATATGAAACCCTCATATCATCATGCATCCTTGTACATCTTCCTAATGCTCACTGCATCTCCCTTACAGCCTTATGCAGCCTCTTGTGGCAGCAGTCACATACCTGTATGCTGGTCTGCTTGCAAGTCACCTGAGACTTGCAATTCCCTACCGGCTTCCTTACTGTCTTATTATATGTAAGAACTCTGCACCATAAAGCCAATGGATTGAAAATGATTTTGCAACACAAAATGGGATGCAACGATCATCAATTTGCACCTTCTGCAACCTGCTGCCCTCCAGATATGTTGGACTTTAGTGTTTAGACAGGATGTCTGAGAATTACAAGCACATATTAGAATGTCCAAGATCACTTATGATATTGAGCAAATTAATAGGACTGATTGGGAAATACTGTTCTATGGTACTACTAAGAATCTCTTCTTACATATTTGGTTTTCAAGGTTGTTGATTGAAGCCATAACTGCTTATTGCTTTAAGACATAGTTTATAGAAACAGTATTGGTATCTACCTACTTATGACAGTAGCAAGTGAATAAGTTTGGTTTTTAATTATATTATTTTTGATTTTTGGAAATTAGCCTAAAACAACTATTAAGGATTTGTATACATTGGTAGAAAACTCAGCCTGCGCTGCTTGTCATACAGCCTTCATCAGAAAAGCAAAAGCATTTCAGACTGTCAAAGAATGAGCTATTTGTAAATCTAATTTGGTGTGCTTTCCACAGTCAGCCTCTTCAAAAATATTACACACCAAGAAAAACCAATTACAACACTTCAAAATAAATCAAGATTTGCTTGATTCTGCAACTTGTAGTGCATGTATGTGAGCCACTGCTCCATCTTTGCATTAAATACAATGCAAAGTAGTGTATTTTTTCTATTTTTTTCTCACAACAGAAGTTAATAAAGGTTCTGGAATTAATTCAGCAGACAAAAAACAAAAACTTCAAATACAACACCAAACATAAAATTCCAAACAGCAATGATATCAGAAATCAAAAATAAGAATTGTAGAATCTGTGTCATTTTAGCAGTTGAGCTTTTGAATGAAGTTAACAGATTTCTGCTTTTCAGATAAAATGTTTCAAAAAAGGTTCATCTGTTTTGAGAGAGGGTCAAGAGAGAGGGTATTTTAAGAGAGGGTGATGAATGATTAAAATTGTTTATAGTTGTGAGGAAGGGAAAGATAAGGTGTTACAAAAGGTTTGAGTCTGTTTACAAAACATCTTTGGTAAAGGGCTCCATCTAAAATGCTGATCGAAAATCAAATGAGCTTTACCAAAATTGAAGCATCAGCAATAAGACAAGATTTATGCTCCATGAACTATCAAGTATAGATCAGGCTGAAAATGGTCAGATAAATTGGAAGTTATTACATTAATGCCACTTTGTCCATCGTGAGATGGCATCTACCAAGGCAAGCTCTTGTTACTAATTATGCACACATGCTCTCTAACTTCTGCATTTTTAGTATAAACGCTTATCGTATTTGCTTATTTTCTTTATTTGTTTGGGAATTTGTTTAAAATATATAACAAGCAGATGTTTTAAAAGACACTAATATCTAAAGTAGGGTTGACAGTATTTTAGTGTGAGGGAACCAGAACTCAATCTTTTGATCTGCTTAAGAATTTTAAGAAGCCATCTAATGACCAGGAAAGGTTTTATGGATGAGACTAGAAACAGAAAGCCTCAGAAAGGTGAACAGCTCCTATTGTTACCCTAAATATCTTTAAAATCTGTTAAAAAGAAAGTTCTGGAAATGGGAGTGAAGCTTCTTTTGCCTTCCAAGAGTGATCTAAGCCAGTCAGTTAGCTTTGGTCATGCAATCACTGATAAGAAACATGCATATCATAATGTAATGAACAAAATATTGAGTGATAAACAAAACACATTTATCTCAGTGTTTCACCTTAAATTAAGGCAATGGACCAAATGCGAAATTTTTATATATTTATTTCTCTCCTATCTTTATTATGTTTATAAATAACTCAAGGTGGTGAACATTCATAATATTCCTTCCGCCTCCTATTTTTCCCACAAAAAAATCCTTTGAGGTAGGTTGATCTCAGAGTCAATGACTGTTTCAAGGTCACCTGGTCAGTTTTCATGCTTAAGGCAGGACTTGAACTCACAGTCTCCTGATTTCTAGCATGGTGCCTTTTCGAATGAAAAATAGCCAATAACAGAGAATTTTAAAATTTACGTTCCTAATTTCTGCCTCTTAAATTGAATGGGTAAACATTTGGTTTAATGCCATTATTTTATTTATAAAATGTATAAAGCTGCCCATCTTACCAAAGGCAAGTCTGGGCAGTGCACAACATTACTCAAATGCAGGTTGTCTATAGCCTGTATTTACACAGGTGCAAATTAGGTTTTTGTTATAAAATGTAGGATACTGCCCAGGTCTCAACAACCACAAAGAATCAATTTTATGTTTGAATATATCTTCTGACATTCTTTGGCCTAGTACATCTAGAAAGTTGTCTCTAAAAGGAAACCGCAGTTGTTTTGCTTAGAGAATACAATGGCATGAATGTTACAGCAAAGTCTGTTGTTGTTTTTCATTTGTTGTGTGGAAACCCAGAGTTTCATTTTTCCCCATGTTTATTCGAATTCTGTTGATGTCATTATCAATAATGTACTGGCATGCAATGTTACAATCGGGCCATAAATATAATACATATATTAACATTCTATTGTAAGAAATATTAGCTTGCTGACAGTGTCATCTAATAAATGTGAGTCCAAAAGGATTGGTGTTTTCTTGCCATTATACTGATTTAGTTATAAACACTGAAGACATTTTAATAAACATGTCTGAATTGTTTATTCCCAGCCAAGGAAGTAAGCACTTGACATTCATTAGCCTGAATAGATGGGATTCCCCCCACTGAAGTTTCACACAATATGGTTGTTTTTGCACCACGTTGAATTTCCTATCATGAATGCCTTCTGGAAAGTTGCTTGAAATGGAAACTGACTGTTAAAAATGGCCAGATTTTTGCATACAAATGTTGATCTTCATGGAAATAAAGATATAAAGAAATAAAGATATATTGTTTTATTTCAGAGAATATGTTTAATGAATGAAGGTGAATATATGTGTCCCAGGATAATATTGGAGGATCCAATTTGGGTTGGTCACTGGGACCACTGGGACTCTTCTAAGCATTTGGATTTGTGCTGGAGCCCATCATCAGAAAAGTTCTCTGAGTGTGCACACACTCAGCTAGAGAAAAGTTCCCTGAAGATAGGAACTTTTCTCTAGGCTAAAGCAGGGGTGAAATGTAAAATTTGTTACTACTGGTTCTGTGGGCTTGGCTTGGTGGTGAGGGGGTAATGTGACTGGGTGGGCATGGCCAACTTTTTTTTTTTAACTTTTCAAACCATTTTTTCTAATGCTTTGAAAAGCCTCTGTCGATCAGGCAACTCAGCTGGGATCGTCAGAGAGGCTTTTAAAAAAATGCCTCTCTGACGATCAGGCAATTTAGTTGGGATTGTCAGAGAAGCTTTTTAAAAAATGCTTTGAAAAGCCTCTGACGATCCCAGCTGAGCCGCACTATCATCTGAGGCTTTTTTTTTAAACTTTTAAAAGCATTTTTTCGTTGGAAGAGGCTGTCAGAAGAATGTCCAGTTGCCTCTTGAAAAAGCACCTTTGGGACAACTATCGGCTGGATGACTGAGAATCTCCATAGATATTTAGCATTAAGCAGTGTGACTCAACTCTCTGCAACCCCATGCAAACTAATTGAATATCTTATTATCTTAATGTCACCAGTGTCTGCATGGGTGGTCAAGGACAAGACTTCTGGGAGTGCATTTTTTTGTCTGTGCATTGATGTTACACATAAATACGAAGAATAGGATTTCAATCACATTGCCATAAATGTCACCATGCCTTTTCTAACCATCCATGCAAATGCTGGTAATCACCTTCCCCAACAATACAAATGACAGTGATAATTTATGTAGTATAAATATCCTGCCCTGAGTTGTCATACATTTGACTGGTTCATTTCTCTTTAAAAAAAATGGTTTTTTTTGTAGATGCGATTTAGTGTTTTCAAAGAAAAACAGATCATTTTTGATTTTGGACAATAGTGAATGAAAAGCAAGGGAAGGGAAATCAAAGTAGTGACATTTGGATTCCAGATTAAGTCAAATCTGAGAACCTAAATAAAACTTTTTTTTAAAAAATCACCACGTCTATAATGGAAGCAAAACAGTTACAGTCCTCTACTTACAACAGTTCATTTAGTAACCGTTCAAAGTAACAATGGCACTGAAAAAAGTGACACGACCGTTTTTCACACTTACGACCCCATGATCATGTGATCAAAATTTAGACGCTTGGCAACTGGTTCAGGCTTAAGACTATAAGAGCCTGGTGGCGCAGTGGACTAAGTGCTTTTAAAGTAGTACTTAGTTGCCAGCTGCCTGCAATTACTGCAAGTTCAAATCTCACCAGGCTCAAAGTTGACTCAGCCTTCCATCCTTTTGAGGTAGGTACAATGAGGACCTGGATTGTGGGGGCAATAAGCTGACTTTGTATAAAAAAGAACACCACTTAGGGGGCCTCAAAAGCCCTACTAAGTAGGTATATACAAAAGTGAGTGGCATATAAATCGAACAAACAACAAACAAACAAATAAACAAACAAGCAAATAAATATTGCTGTGTCCCAAGGTCACCCGATCACCTTTTGCAATCTTCTGACAAGCAAAGTCGATGGGAAAGCCAGATTTGTTTTACAACCCATTCAATTCAATTTATTACAGTCATAGACCAGAGACCAGAACAAATAAAAATACAACTATTTTTCAGTAAATATACAACTAAAATTCTAATATAAAATAATAAATAACAACTAAAATCTATGTTAAAATCCAATCTGTCAATTATACATGGTCTAATTATACTAAAATTACAATCGATAAATTGTGTGGGCCATAGTCAGTTTAATACTAAAAGGGAAAGAAATAAGCAGTGCAACGGGTTTGCCACATTTGTTGTATAAAATAGCTGTGGTGGATTAGTTTAACAACTACAGGGATTCACTTAACAGTTGTGGCAAGGAAAGTCATAAAATGAGCAAAACTTACTTAACAAATGTGTCACTTAACAACATAAATTTTGGGCTCAATTGTGGTTGTAAGTCGAGGACTATCTGTATTGCATATAACTGTCTCTGTTTAAGAAATTTCATTTCTTGGTTAGATCTTCTTAGATGCTGCTTCTATTTCATATTATTTTTGTAGCTCAATATTTTTATACTGTGTTTTCTGATTCATATACATTACTTTCATATGCTGCCTTAAATGTTTGTTGTTTAAATTAAGACATAAGCATTCCTTAATCAAATTAACATAATACTTTTCGGGTTGCCATTTGATTTTTGCTAACTGGGGCTCTTCTCATGGAATCATGGTTGTTTTCTGGAGAATGTTTCTTGAATTGGAAACCAATTTGATTTTCTGTCTTAAAAATATTATGTATTTTTTGGAGTATAAAAAGCACTGGAGTATAATGCGTGCCTTAGTTTTTGGGAAGGAAAATAAGAAAAAAGCTGATTGGCAGGTGAATCAGCTTCCTGGAATACCCCATCAGCTGTTCCCAGAGGTGAATTTTAGCAACAGGTTCCTTGGTTGTGAGCTCTGTGCCTTGCTTTTTTCTGGCTTTTCTTTTAATGCCTCTGAAACAGAGCTTCAGAAAAAAAGCCTCTGAAGCTCTGTTTGGGGGCTTCTTTTCTGAAGCTTCTTTTCTGTTGCTTTTTCAGCCTCTAAAACCTCTGTTTGAAAAGCTGGGTGGGTACATTCGGAGTATAAGATGCACCCAGATTTTCACTCTCTTTTTGGGGGGGAAAAGGTGCATCCTATATTCTGAAAAATATGGTAAATCAGCTTGCTATGTTGTGTATAATTACATAAAATAATTACTTTAAAGATACATTATGAAAATGCTTTGTATCTATGAAACAAGAGGCAATATATGTAATACATTATGTAATTGTAATTGTAAACCTGTAGAAGAGGTTAAGTATGTGTATATTATTAATAAGTAGTAATGTATATTGAATACATAAGAGACTTGTGTTACACTGTGTATGGCGGAGATCGCCAAGATGGTTCCACCATGTCCAATTTTTTTTTAACAATAAAGTTTTTTTTATAAAAAAAGAAAATGCTTTGTATCCTGTGAAAGTAACTCCTGAAAGTATCCTCTGATGCCAACCAGAATTGACACTGTGCATTGGATGAATGCAGGATGCACAAAAATCTTTTACAGAAGAAATATATATATATACTTTGCTGGATTCAATAGGGCAATGTGAAATCATTTTTCTTTTTAAAAAGCGATTGGAGCCTGAACTAGGATGCACATGACACATTTCATTGTCGAGGTGTCAGCTAGGATTTTGAAGCTCAGAAATAATATATATACAGAAAGTATCTCGGAAGCACTATATAATCTAATAGGAAATTGTTTGCTGGTAGAACGACTATTTTGGACTATATCTGTGAGCACACATAAATGTATTGCAGTTGGGCGGAGAGTTCTCTGATGAAGAATGGAGACTCCAAATAAAACTGTCAACCTGTCAGGTATTAACTCGGCAACTGATGCATTCCCTCTTTTTTTTTATTTCTAAACAGTTCTGCACACGAATGCATAAAGTGCCTTTATTGGGAACTTCTGGCAAGAGATGAAATGTTATTTCTACTTTCTTGATACCGACCATTTGGGTATTCTTCCCAGATTCTTCTAATGCTGACTTAAAAGGAATTAGAAAGGAGTGTTCTATTTCATTGTCTACTTATTAGCTAAACAAATGTTCTCTATCTACAGGGAAGTTTTGCAACTCAAGGATTGAGAAAAAGCAAAGACGAGTAATAGAAGCAATGCCAGTGCATTTCAGAAGAATGTGCTAGGTGAAAAACTTTCCCAATATTACTAGCAAATCCCAACACTGACTGGATATTGTGCTCAAACTTTCATACTGATAGATTGTATTTTCCCAATATTGGTGTCTTTCATGGGCGCTGTGAAATTCTCGGACTTGGGAAGGTAATGACAACTGATATAAAGAAAGCCATTTTTAGATTTATTTTGCATAACTCATTGCCCAGAGAAGTATCGAATGGAACATGTAGCAATGATCATCAGAAAGGAATTTAGAAGTGGAAACATTGGCAATTATTTATTTTCTATAAATTTATAAATCTATTTATTTTCTATAAATAGGTCTATTCAATAATGTATAGATCTTCATTTTTTGACCACCTAAAACTAATTTTGTAAAAATACTAAATTCATGTTAATTCGCTCTATTTTCATACAGGTGGTGCTTGCTTACCAACCACAATGGGGACTGGTAGCTCTGTCACTAAGTACAGTGGTTGCTAAGTGGAAAAATAATGTGACCCTAATGGACTTACAACCTCACTTCCATTTCCACTGTTAAGCAAATCATTATGGTTGTTAAGCATAAGTCATCACATGACTGTGACGTGCAATTTCACTTCCACAGTCTCCATTAGTTATGCTTATTGGAAGCCAATTCTGAAAGAGGCAAATGGTGATCGTGTGACCAGGATATGATGCAACAGTTGTAAATGCGAGTATTGTTTGCAAAACTGTTTTTTTTTTCAACCATGTAACTTTGAACGGTTACCAAACAAAGTTGGACTACTTGTGTATTCATATACATACGTTATGTCTCAGTTTTCATAAAGTGTCTGGGACAGATTGCTTGGGGCTGATATATATGGGCCATGATGGCTGCTAATAGATTCTTTGTCTGTGATGCATCCTCATCAGAAAGTCCTCTAGTCAATTCTGTCAAATGCTTGATTGAAAATAGCAGAAAAACAACTGATAATTCTTAAAGCGCAGGATTTACATTTCTGGAAAAATAATAGATTCTTACCTAATGGGACTGAGAAGGACTATTTTCAAAACTACAGTGAGACTAAATTCTCAGCATATCAGTCTCTGGTGTTTGAAATATAAGTGGTTTGTCCTTGTAAAAGTCCAGCCTTCATATAATGAAAGAGAAATATACACATTTTTGACCCGAGAGATGTTTACAAGTGCTTGGATCACACCTTTGGCAGCTTTTGAGGTAGAAGTATTATTTATTCAGTAGGAATGTACAATTCTAAACTTTCCTATCAGCTGTCATCAACACTTAAAGTGCTCCATTATAAATAAGATGACCCTGAACTTTAATTTTGCAAGATACTTCATTCTTACTTTTCCTGTGCTTTTTAAATTTCATGCATACTGATGAAATTTTATAAAGGTAAAGTTTCTCCTGTCCAGTCATGTTCAACCTTAGGGGATGGTGCTCATCTCTGTTTCTTAGTCAAGGGAGCCATTGGTGTCCAAAAACATTTTCTTTGGTCATGTGACCAATATGATTATATGTTATATCACATGGAACGCTATTATTTTCCCACCAAAGTGGTACCTATTTATCTACTTGCATTTTCACACTTTCAAACTGCTAGGTTGACAGGAGCTGTGGCAAGTAATGGAAGCTCACCCCATTGTGCAGTGCTTGGGTCTCGAACCTGGGCTATCTGCTTTCCAGCTGACAAATGTGGCATCTTTAACCACTGAGCCATCACGCTCCATGATGAAATTTTATATTGAACTCCACATTTTTCTACTTCCTTACCAGACAAAATGCTTATGGGTACAGCCAGCCCCTTTAGCATTCTTTCTACATTAAAGTGCCACAGAGAAGCTATGATACGTTGGAAGATACCTACAGAAAAAAATATCCATAGATTAAAAATAGTCAACAGGGATAATCAACAAGAATAGTCAACAGGAAATGAGAGTTTCTGTTAGTACATTGGTAATGTGGCAGAAAAAGGAGTATGTTTTTTGCTAATCATTCATGCCTTAATTCTACTGGTACAATAGGGAAATTTCATAATATTGTATCAAATTTCACTTAATGAAAGAACTGAAATGCATTTGCCATAGTCTTCTTTTCTCATGTGTGTCCATCCCCCCTACCCTCCCCCACTCTGGCTTCTTCTATAATTTGCTAAATTAGAAAAGCAATTATGTACTTGCTCCTAGTACGTTACTGACTCTCCCTTCAAAATTAGCTATTATTCTTTTCTAAAATAATTCCACTGAAGTAGTATGATTTACCACTGATTTATCCTGCTTAGTTCACACATTAACAGTGCCACCCAAAAATTGTTTACTTAGAAGTAGGGCCATTTTTTTAATTATCTCTGATAATTGTAAAAACACAATTTCTATCTATATTTCTATTTTTCTGGCCATGCTTATTTATATGGATTTAATAATTGTAATGTAGCAGGAGTGGGGGGGGGGTCATGTGAGTAGGATGCTTCGTTGGAGATTAGCAAGACTGTGTTTGAGATTTGAGCACTGTTGCTTAGTGGGGTGAACTCCTGTCACTTGCTCCAGCTCCTTTGTGTGGACATGAAAGGAGCCCCCACAGGCATCCCCGAGGCAACGGTGATGTCACCACCTAGTCCGGAAGTGCCTTAAATGGTGCTTCTGATACAAATGGGTCGGAGAATTTGTAATGTAGTATTGATTGGTGAATTTTATTGCACTCTGCTTTGGGTGCAATAAAGCAAAAGTGTAAAAATGGATATTAAGATACAGAGAAAATTACTTCTGCTTCTGCTTCCTAAAATCATGTGACTCTAAGTAGAGATGGGAAAATTTCCACTAACACATTGTTTGAGTCCAGTGATTTCAATACAGTACACATTTCAGAATTATCTTTAGTTATCATAATTATTTTCCAGGGAAGCATGACATGGTCCTCAGTTATCTCCTCAGAGTAAGTAGGTCAGATTAGGTTGAAAATGTCCCATCTTCCAGTAAGCTTCAGATCTTGACTCTGCTCTCCCATGACCAAGTGAAGCTATTTCATCAAAAGGGAATGTATGTCTTAACAAGTGAGTCAATGTAAGCACAAGATTAAGAAGCTACTGTAAAGAAAAGTCCTGCTGATAAGATTTGGGCAGGATAATCTTTTTAATGTCTTTGAGTTATTCAGTTAACAATGAGAAACTTTCCAAACTAAGTAAATGTTTATATTTCTTTTTAATTTTACAAGGAAATTTTAAAGTGTCATGGTGTTTTTTTAATCTCAATATTTTTTAAAAAAATATATTGATGTGGGAATATCAATCTTTCCTGCAAAACTGTCTAAATATTTTAAACATTTCCCACAGTAAATGTTGAAACCTCAGTAAACAAGTCCCACAGTAAATGTTGAAACCTCAGGGTCAATATTTAAGACTTGCCATGGAAATAAGGCAGAACATCAGGGAGTAGAGAATCTGCCAGACTCAAAGAAGCTAAAAATTGTGCAAGCTAGAATAGTAAGCCACTCAGAGTCATTTGGCTGAGATGGGCATCTATAGAAATGGAATAAAATAAAATGTGGTCAGTGAGAAATTGTCTCAAGTTGGGTTGAAGGGCATCAAGCATATCTTGCCCTGGCTTCTTCTCTGTATTTCTTCTCCTCTTCAAATTTATGTTGCTCTTAATCTGTCCTGCCATTTCTTTCTTACATTCTTAGACTTATAGAAAAAGTATTTGTTCAGTGAGTTAATTTCAGCTTAATTGCTTTGAATTTAGCTATGATGGGATAGTCAGTGCCAATCTGCCAAATATCTTAGTTAGTTGGCTACTTTGGGTTCTTTTAAGACTTCACAAAGAGAAGACAAAATGGGGGTGAGAATAGAGTGCACATAAGCCAAGTCAACACTATTCAATGTTATAAATATAAAGAGCTAATAATAATTTATAACTTCAGCAACTACTTAGATGTCTTGCAACATCTGTTCCACAATTTTACTGAAGTGTACATTATGTCTCTAGTACACTATCTTTTCAAAATCACATGCAGTTCTAGCTACTATAAAGTCTGCCTGGAATTTTGCAAAAAGACTGGGAACTCACACAGTGGTGAAAATTTATACAATAACTTATTTTGTTTTCCCCAAAATAAGACATCCCCTGATAATAAGGCCAATCAGGCTTTCGAGTGGATGGCAATAAGGCCAAGCGCTTATTTCAGTGTTCAAAAAAATATAAGTCAGAATCTTATTTTCGGGAAAACACAGTATCTATAATAGCATTCAATCATTGCTAAAAGCAAAAGCCCTTCTCAATGCTGCAAGATTTCAATATTTTTTTAAAAAAAGTAAACAGTCAACTATATCATTTTCCCCCAAAAAGAATGAATCCAAAGTGGAGCATAGGCTGTGTCCTTTCAGTTTAGAAGAGCAGTGAGATCACTTTGACCATTTAGCTTTATGGACAAATTTAGTTACATATTTTTGTTTTTAGATCTGGGCTGAGATTGATGAAGAGCCTTGCAGTCTAGAAAAAAAATCAATCAGAATAGAGTTGGAAGGGACCTTGGAGTCTTCTAGTCTTCTAGTCCAAGCCTCTGCTCAAGCAGGAGACCCTATATCCATGATGGCGAACCTATGGACGTGTATGACAGGTGGCATGTGGAGCCATATCGGTGGGCATGCGAGCTCAGTTCCGGCTTGTATGCACGCGCTGGCCAGCTGATTTTCAGGCCTTCTGGGCCCACCAGTCAGCAAATGGGCCATTTCCAGCCTTCGGAGCGCCTTGGGGGGGGGGGAGGCAGTTTTCACCCTCTCCAGGCTCCTAGAAAGGCTCTGGAGCCTGGGGAAAGTGAAAAACGGGTCTACCAGGCCCACTGTGCCATCACGTGCCAAAAGCGGGGAGAGTGTAGAAGGGGGTCGCACATGTATGCGCAGGGGTGTGTGGTGCATAGAATTATGGGTGTGGGCACACGCGAGTATGACCCCCTCGCGCTGCCCCTGCTTTTGGCACGCAATGGCAAAAAGGTCAGCCATCACTGCCCTATACCATCTCAGGCAAGTGATTGTCCAGTTTTGTCTTAAAAACCTCCGGTGATGAAGCACCCACAGCTTCTTTTTTAATCCATAGTTTTTATTAGTTTATAATATAACATACAAAGAGAATACAAAAGCAAATATTAGGGAAATTAGGAAAGGAAAAGAACTTCTGATGGCAAGCTGTTCTAATCGTTAATTATCCTCACTGTTAGGAAGTTTCTTCTTAATTTCAGCTTGCTTCTCCTCTTGATTAGTTTCCATCCATTGTTTCTTGTACTTGGTCTTTGGAAAATATTGACCCCCTCTTCTTTGTGGCAACCTCTCAAATACAGGAATACTGATATCATGTCTCCCTAGTCCTTCTTTTCTCTAGACTAGCCAAATCCAAATTCTGCAACTATTCTTCATATGTTTTAGTCTCCAAGCCTTTAATCAACTTAGTTGCTCTTCTTTGCACTTTTTCCAAAGTCTCAACATCTTTTTTGTAGTATGGCGACAAAAATTGGTTGTAGTATTCCAGGTGTGGTCTTCCTAGGGTTTGTAAAATGGCACTAATATTCAGTGGTGGGTTCCAACCAGTGTTACCACCGGTTCTCTTCGCACACATGCTTTGTGCTCAATCGCCGCATGGATACTCATTTTGCTTGCATGTGCCCCAAACTTGCACTCCGCGCAAGTGCATTAGATTTCTGCCCAGCTAAGGCACAGCAATCCACTCTGCTGCGCCTAATAATAAATAAAGGTAGGTATAACACAGAGACGGGCGGGAGGGCCCAGCTCACAGTCATAGAGAAGCAGTTCACTGACATCACATCATCACCATTACCCCCTCGCCCGAACCAGGCCAAACCGGGAGCAACCCACCACTGCTAATACTTCATGTGATCTTGATTCTATGTCTCTGTTTATACAATCCAGGATTGTATTAGCTTTTTTGGCTGCTGCTTCATATTACTGGCCCATATTCAAATGATCATCCACTAGGACTCCAAGGTCCCTCTCACAGTTACTGTTTTTGAGCCAGGTCTTGCCTAATCTGTACTTATACCTTTGATTTTTTTTCCTGTCTAAATGTAAAACCTTGCTTTTCTCCACATTAAATTTCGTTTTGTTGGATAGGGCCCATTGTTCACATCTGTTAAGATCTTTTTGGATATGGGGCTTGTCTTCTGGGGTGTTGGCTATTCCTGCCAGTTTAGTGTAATGTACAAATTTGATGAGTTCCCCTTCTAAAAATGATCAGATGATCTCCAGAAATTGTTTGTGCCAACTAGTTTAATAAGATGGCTTCTCCAGCCATCAATATATACAAATTTCTAATTCTTCTGGCCATTCAGAAGTTGTTGCACTGAATGTATAGCCAATCAGAGCAATACACCTTCTTGCCACTTCATCCTTATTACATGCATGCAAGAAATAATCAGGAGTTGTTTCATGTCCTGCCATATATATTTCCTTTAAAAAAATACTATGTAACAAGTTGGTGGGAGAAGACGATGGAGAGGTTTGGAAGCATGGGGAAAAGTGGCTAAAGGAAATTAGTGAACAAGAAAGGGGAAGGGGAAATGATAGCAGAGGTGAATTAAACATGGTAGTTAAAGGTGGTCAACTCTAGAATCATTGCTGGGGCCTCTAAAATTGCAACTGCCAAATTGTCCACTGCAGGAAAATCATGATCATAGGAGCCAGGAATTAATAAAGGCCTAATATAAAATGAATTGCTGCTAGAGGCAAAATTACAGAAACACATTCTAGCTAAACCACATTGGTTAATATCTATGTTTATTTTAGTTTACAGGGTTTTCCTTAAAAACTCTGCAGGGTATTATACATTCCAAAAGTACTGTTTAAATGAAAATACCAATATTCTTTGCAAATCAACAGAGATCCAAGCATAGGTAGTCAAACCATCCCAGCCTGAAAGGAATTATAGCACTACACATTTGCAGGACACCAGAGTGGGAAAGAAAATTCTAAAGTGAAGATTTTGAGCTATTCCCCTTAGTTAGGATGTGAGTAATGTGAGATTTGTTTCCTTCGGGAAACTCTGCTTTTAAAAGCTTTGTGAAGTTTAGATCACAGATGTTTAAGATCAATTAGTTTCTGCAAGTCAATTGAGCTGTGAATGCTGTCATGAATTAATGTATGCACGATTTGAAGGTGAATCCATTCTAATTTCCTGGCCATATTTGCAATGTACTGTATGTAAAAACCACCTTGTTTAGCATATTATACTTCTTAAAATACTGCATTAAATTGGTCAAATTATAGGCTTATTTGCTCTATTACATATTACTTACTGTAATCAATGACCAAGCTCTCAAATTGTATCTATGAGTCAAGAACTGACATTTGAGCAGAATTTCAAATCAAACAAGAGGAAGTTGGATGCTTTGATACAAAAGTCTTTTTTCTCAGCAGATTAATGTGCCTGCCTGTGGTTATTTACCAACAAGAGAAGAATCCTCTTCTAATGCTCGTGGCATATCTCTAGACAAGTCTTTCTCAACCTTGAAAAGTTGTTTGCTGGAAAATTCAGAGTTGAAGCTACACATCTTAAAGTTGTCAAGGTTGAGCAACACTCTTCTAATCTAACAAATCCCAGATTAAGAAGGACTTCTGAGGTTTGAGATTTGATAAATTGAACTTAATACTCCTATATGAACATTTGGAAAAAGTTTGGAGGAAGTTATTGCACTCCATCTACCTTCAGGTCTAGTTAGCATGGCCATGCTGAGGGAATCATAAACATTACAATCTGACAGTATCTGGAGGGCCAAATGTTGCCTCTCTGGTCTGGAAAATTGCTTTCAGTATGGCTAAACAGTATTTAACTAAAATTGCTCAGTTCATTACTGATAGGATAGGAATGTCCTTATTTCAGAGATGGGTTTCAGCAGGTTCTGACCACTTCTGGAGAACCAGTAGCAGAAATTTTGAGTAGTTTGGAGAGCTGGTAAATACCACCTTTGACTGGCCCCATCCCCATCTATTCTCTGCCTCCTGACTCCCAGCTGATTGGGAGGAAATGGGGATTTTGCAGTAACCTTCCCCTGGAGTGGGGAGGGAATGGAGATTTTTACAGCATCCTTTCCCTGGAGTGGGGTGGGAATGGAGATTTTACAGTATCCGTCCCCTGCCATGCCCACCAAGCCATGCCCACAGAACTGGTAGTAAAAAATTTTGAAACTCACCACTGCCTTATTTATATTGAACAATCTTCTGTTTGAAAATGTAGGTAGACCATGTTAACTGTTGTTGTGTAGCTATGAATGATAATTAGACTTTGGTATGTGCATATAAGTTTTCACAAATTTGCCATTTTTTTTTACCTAGTTCACAAAATGTCAGAATGGTTTGTATGCATGAGGTTATTACTTTGTTAAGTATAAAGGTTATCTTGTCTATGGTATGCAACCATATTTATTTCTCCATCTTTTTGCTCAGCTGCAACGAGGCTCCATGGAGCTTTCTCATGGCAGCTGTCCTTTGTAGCATATGGTATGGAAAAGTTATACATTATTGGTCTTTTATCACATGATCTTCTAGACAGATAAATTGAGCCTGAGAAATAACTGGGGATGAAATCTTTATTTCATCCGATATATTCAGCAATAACCCATTCTCATAAATTTAGACTGGATTGTGAGTCAAATTTGGCTCCTTGTGAGATTCCAGAAATATGAAATACTGTGCTCCATTTTAGAGTCTCTGCATTTTCTCTTTTCTATAAGCCTGAACAAGGCATCATTGAGTGTCCTTCCTTTCTTATCAGTCCAATGATGGTCTATGATCCCGGAGAGTCAGTATACCTGTTTAGGATCAATTAAGAACTGTCAGGGATTTTGTTTGGTTCAGAAGAGGGCTTAGGGGTGGGTTCTACTTATCTTTACTACTGGTTCGTAACGGGGCCATGTGCATGTGCTTGCTTTGTTCATACACATGCGCTCTTCTGCGCAAGTGCAAGCGCAAGCGCAGAAGCTTCTGCTTATGCACAGAAGCATTTTGATGACATGAGGGTCAGTGGGCGGAGCCTCCCACTGGTTTTACTCCCAATTCTATAGAACTGGTATGAACCGGGGGCAACCCATCACTGGTTTAGGATAAGCTCCATTCCTCCGATATGCAAGGTTTACTTTTAAAGAGCTGTTGAGCAGAAAGTCCTGGCAACTATTTTTTTGTTGTGGCTCTGTTGCCTGAGCCTGTGTCATCAGCAGGAGAGGACTCTGAGAGTGAGGGAGAAGAGTTGGCAAGGCCTCCTTCTCCAGGACCCTCCTCTCCGGCAATGCCTCCGGAGGACACCGAAGGGCAAGAGATAGGCCCAGAGCCAAGCACGTCCCCGCAGCCACAGGTGGACAGTGATGAGGGTAATGAGTCTTGGCTGGATCCTCGCCAGCGTGACAGAGACAGGCGCGCACAACAGAAGAAAAGGCGTGCCCGTGATTAGCTTACTCACTGGACCACACCCCACAGTTTATAAAAGGGGGTGAGTTAAGCATTCAGACTCTGTGACGGACAAAACTACCTAATCCCTTGGAGTCACTTTGCATCTTGGCTTCAGATTTATTCCTGGACAATTGTTGTGGTGTGTATTTTCTTCTAAGTTGATAAAAGGTCTTGGCAAGCAGCTGCTGGAATGGCTGCCAAGTGTCTTATCAGACTAATTGGTTGCCTGCCAGTTTATTTAACCTCCGACTGTCTGCTGAGTGTGTGTGTGTGTGTGTGACGGGGACAGAACATTTTTGTCAAAAGTGTTGGCAAACTTTTCTGGCACTGAGTGCTGAAATGGGAGCGCATGCATGTGCACGTGCGTATCGGAAACCAGAAGAGCGGCCACCCAGTGCAAATGCACATGCCAGGAAACTGATCTTCTAGTTTCTGGAGCAAGCATGCGCACTGCACCAGCTTGTCTTCACATATGCATGTGCACCAGAAACCAGAAAATCAGGTGGGCAGTACACATGCACACACTGGAAACCGGAAGATCATCTTCCCATGCTCTTTTGGTTTCCGGTGCTCCTGCATATGTGAAGCTCTGTTGGCCGGTGCGCTGGAACCCAGAAGAGTAATGGGCAATAGCTTGCATGCTGGGAGAGATTGCTCTGTGTGCCACTTCTGGCACGCATGCCATAGGTTCGCCATCATGGGTACAGATTCTTATATGTTTCAGGTGTGATGCCACAAAATTCTAATACGCACACACACACGCTACATTAATATGGCATGGAAGTAAAAGCTTAAAAGATTGCAGATAAGATCAGATTTGGCAAATGGTTTTGCCTGTTCAAAATGTTCAGTTAATGAGAAAAGTAGAAAAAAATAAAAATGATGTGGCATAAGTGCATATTCATGAACTGATCATTCTCATTTTTGCAATTCAAGCAAAGAAGGAAAGGAAAGGAAATTATTTCAGTCCCCATAGTCCAGTCTTCAAAGGTCTAGTGATGCAAATTATACCCAAAATCTATATGGATGTGATTGTGGTGTTATTTAAAAATGGAAACAAAAGGCACAATTGCCACAGTTAAGAGAAACAGTCGTGAATTGTTTATTAGTTTATTGCTATGAGTGGGAGCATAGTACATCAAGGAAAAGTGAATATAAAGAGTATGTTCAAAGAATATAAACATATTTAGTATTATTATAAACAAAAATATGATGTGCAAGTTAAACATAAAACAAAATCTTCCCTCAAAAACAGTTTCAAGGTTGAAAGTAGGTAAAATTCACTCAGAAAAAGTGACTGAAATCGATGAGAAGTGGAAATACAATCCAGTCACCATGTAATTAGTTCTTATAAATTTGCCCCCCCCCCCAAATAATCTGGACTCCTTTTGGAATACCATTACTTGATAGTTCAAGAAGGACATGTGTGCAATGCACAAAATGGAAGAGTATTGCATGCTATCACTGATCTATTTAAAATATTCATGTTCTCATTCTTGATTGCAGTTTCCAATGATTAAAATTAAAATAAACATTAAATTCTGAAAAGCACAGTTAAAAAATAAGTGTTGTAATAAAAATAAATGTTTATGTTAAAAAAAAATTGGCTGAATCGTTTTCAGTTGGCATCAAAAACATTACAAGATTTCTACAATTAGAGATCTATTCTGGACAGAAGGGGAGAATCAGGTAACATAAGTAAGCTGCTGAGTGATTTGTCTGAAAAGATGATCATTTCCCTTTTATAAAGAATAAACTTCTGAGCAAATTCGGGGAATCAGCGTACTCCTTCGGTGTCCTCAGTTATTGAAATTGGAATTTTCTTAGGGAGGCATTAATGAGATTCTTTTCATCTATTAAACAAGAGTTGTGTATGTGTAGAGGGGAGCTGATTGTAACTGGGACCACGGTAGGACAAGGCGTCTTCACCAATACTTAATATGTATCAAGCTCCTCTATTAAACTATGTAATATTTCTAAAGAAAAATTACTATGCAAGAGCAATCTTGCTGTAATGAGGAAAGCTATTATTGTCTCATGAAATTTATTTATTTAATAATATATGCCACCAAACTTTCATGACTGGGCAGTTCAGAAGTAAACAATATGAAAATCAAGGGGGAAAAATACAGTAAGAGACAGAAAGGAACAAAAGATGGCAAAGATGACAAAAACAAAAAATAGAGAAACCAACCCGGGCAACCCAAACAAAGCTTCAGAGCGCCTTGAAACAATAGTAGGGTGTTTGGATCTCAGGAGGAACCTCAGGAGGAACCTCATTCCACAAGGCATCCACTTCTACAGGAAAGGCGCAGTCCCAAGATCCAAAAGATGGCCTTGTTAAATTGAAGGAATCCAGAGCATGTCAATTCTGCCAGATCAGATCAACCAGGGAAATACTATGGAAGACAGGTAGTCCTTCAAGCAACCAGGATCATTCTAACATGTTCTAGATTAGGTGAAGCTTTTGGATGGACTTTTAACTGAAATCTAATTGTATTCTGAAGATCTTCCATTACATTTTTTGATGCTTCTTTCAGTTGTTTATTCGTTTTGTGGTGCTTAACACATGAGAGTATAATGCCACTGGGACTGAAAAAGGCAGCTGATTTATGATCTAGTTAATATAAGACACAAATAAGCTTTCTAGTAAGAATCAGGAGAAATGATGTAGGGTAGTCTCTTCATAAATGTATAATTAAATTGGCTTTGATACATTAAAAAGGTAAAATATCATTTATTTGTTATTAGAAGTCTTAGGAACTTCATGAATACATCCAGATTTCATCACAGTACAGGAGTGGTTTATCACTGCCTCCTCTTGGTATGTGTTTTGATTTCCCATTCCAGCCTATCATATTTCAGACAGATTGTATAAATTTTCTGGAAAAAGCTCTAATTCTGTGAAAGATGGAAGGAAAGAGAGGAAGGCCAGCAGCAAGGGGGATGGGCAGTATTACAGTGGCAATGGATGTCCTGTTGGAAGTCCTGAAAGATCAGGCTAGGGATAGGTCATCATGGATAAACTCTATCTTATGTAATTGCTCAGAACTGACAGTGACTTTGTGGCACATAATTTCGTCTACAGTGCTATAATTCTCTTACGGGCTCCTATCCAAGTATTAATCAAGCCTTGCCCTGCTTAGCCTTCACTGATTAATCCTTGTTGGATTAGAAGGGGTGATGGAAATAATCATGAAACTAAAGTTCAGGAAGGCTTTTATTTGTATCACTGAGATAATTTTGCTTTTTGGAAGTCCCTCAGTTTTATGTAAGTTAAGGTGAGGCTGCTCTCCTTCAACCAAACATTGCATTTAATAGAATAGAATAGAATTCTTCATTGGCCATGTGTGATTTGTCTTGGTGCATACACTCTCAGAGTGCATAAAACAAAAGATACATTCGTCCAGAATCATAAGGTACAACACTTAATGATAGTTATAGGTAAACAATCAATATAAATCTTAAGAATGAAGAGCCTCAGATAGCTCAACAGGCTAAATAGCCTGCTATTAACACCCAGCTGTCTGCAATTGTGCAAGTTCGAGGCTCAAGGTTGACTCAGCCTTCCATCCTTTCTAAGGTAGGTAAATTGAGGACCCAGTTTGTGGGGGCAATAAGCTGACTTTGTATAAAAATATACAAAAGTATGAAGGCTATTGCTTAAGCCACCCTGAGTCTTCGGAGAAGGGTGGCATATAAATCTAATTAAAAAAAAAAGAATACCAGCAACAAGGTTGCAGTCATACAGTCATAAGTGGAAGGAAATGGGTGGTAGGAACGATGAGAAGATTAATAGTAGTGCAGACTTAGTAAATAGTTTGACAGCATTGAGGGAATTATTTGTTTAGCGGAGTGATGGCGTTGGGGGAAAAAATGTTCTTGTGTCTAGTTGTTCTGATGTGCAGTGCTCTATAGTGTCTTTTTGAGGGTAGGAGTTGAAACAGTTTATGTTTCATGCGAGGGGTCTGTAAATATTTTCACAGCCCTCTTTTTGACTTGTGCAGTATACAGGTCCTCATTGGAAGGCAGGTTGGTGGTAATTGTTTTTTCTGAAATTCTAATTATCCTCTGAAGTCTGTGTCTGTCTTGTTGCTATCGGGACTATATATTGATACAAGGAGACTGGTGCTTTGCTTCCTGGTTTTGTTTTGAAAGGTTGCTTTTCTCAATTTTTTAGTGGAGCACAGCTCCCCTTTGAAGAGTTGCATAAGCATGACTTAATATGAAGGTAATTGTATTGATCATATTCATACAGGGAACCCTAGAGAATGCCAAAGACTGCACATTTTTGATTGTTCTTTAAAAAAAGTGAAGAACTGATTTTTGTATGTATTGGATGGTTAAGCATAATAAAAGATTTTATCTCCCTGTTTTTACTTTTGTATTAACCCATGGTTATTTATGAATGTTTTTATTATTACACTAGTTGTTTTAGTGTATTAATAACTTTAGCAATTTTGAAGACTGCTTTTGAACTGACCACAAAGTTTCCTATTAAAAAAAAATTACACTGAGTGACCTTGTTTTTTTTTAAAAAAAGAAGCATGCAGTTGTATGATCATTCACACTTGAACATCCATTTTGCTTCACTCATTTATCAATTATATTCTACATTAACATATGATTATTTCACAAGGGAAGAAAAGCTAATTTCTAACAAGAGCTGTTCAGGTTAAAAAATAAACCTGTATGCTGGTATGTGCATCATAGTTGAGTACGGTAGGTAGAAAAAACAATGAACCAATATAGAATATTACATTTCCAAATCAGGCTCCAACTGAACTATTTTAAAATTGGGCATCAAACTGTTTCAAACTTACTAGTATATAAGGATGCACGCACAGTCACACACTCAGGAAATCTTGAATCTACCTCACCTTTTTGAACTCTTTGCCACATTTCACCAATTTGAAATGGTATAGGGCCATGATGGCGAACCTATGGCACGGGTGCCACAGGTGGCACGCGGAGCCATATTGGTGGGCACGCGAGTGTTGTCCTAGCTCAGCTCCAGCTTGCATGCGCGCACCAGCCAACTGATTTTCAGGCCTTCTGGTCCCACCAGAAGTTGGGAAACTGGTTGTTTCTGGCCTCCGGAAGGCCTCCGGGGGGATGGAGAAGGCTGTTTTTGCCCTTCTCAGGCTCCTAGAAAGCCTCTGGAGCCTGGGGAGGGGGAAAAAACGGGCCTACTGGGCCCACCGTGCCATCGCGTGCCAAAAGCAGGGGGAAGTGGGGGGGTTTCTTGCCCATGCGCGGGAGAGCGGGGCACACTGAATTATGGATGTGGGCACCTGCACCCATGGGCACAAGCTCCCCCCGCTTTTGGCACACAACAGCAAAAAGGTTAGCCATCACTGGTATAGGGTCTCCTGCTTGAGCAGGGGGCTGGACTAGAAGATCTCCAAAGTCCCTTCCTGCTTTATTCTGTTTGGAAAACTTACAACAGCCATTAGTGTCCTTCCAAAGTGAAGCCCTTATCTATTCCTTGGCACTGCAAAATAATATATGTAATAATATATGTAGCACACAACATTTTTTTAAAAAAAATCTCTCTCTAGGAGATTTCATCCCCATGAGGATATATTACATTGAATTTGTGGGGGAGAAAAAGAATAATTAACATGTCATTGTTACAGCAGGCACTTATATGGCACAAGTTATGGTATGCACACTGATCAGCGAGTTATCAACAGGCACTTTCCAGACATTCTATCATTTGTTGCTTTCTAAATATTTATGTGACACTTCTGATTTGCTTAAGATGTGTAAGTGTGAAAAAAATTAAGCTGCTCAATTATGCAAAATGTCTAGCCAGGCACTGAACTGGAAATATAGTTGTGACACTTGTGTTAGTTTCTGGATTATAATCTAATTGCATTGAGCCTAGTGAGGATCAGGCAATATACTAATTGCTCTCTAAGGTTAATGATTTTCCAGTTATGGTGGATTGATACCATGCTGCCTGGCAGTCTAGTATCTTCAAACTGAAAGTTCACTTTGCTTGAGAGGGAAAAATCAATGAAATTATGCTGCCCCCCCCCCACCCCCCGAAGACTAGAAGTTCAAGTAGTAGCTGTTTTGAACAAATGTTTCCTCTGCACAACGGCCACTGACACAGTATAAACCTGAATGATAGAAAATCTGTGTTTTTTAGCATGTCAGGTCCTCCCCAAACTGAAAATCATACACTTGCCTAAGTATTTCATTCATCACCTTGAGAAATTACATATGACCTTGAAATACATTGCATTTAAATCAGACCCATAAACCTGAATCAAATTGTGCAGGGGGAAGTGGGGAAAAAAACCAGGAATAATCCCAACCTCATCCCTTTTAAAAATATGATATCTCTTTTATCCTATTAATTACATTAAAGCAATTAGTGAACAAAGTTGGATCGAGAGCCTTTCTTCAAATGCCAATTGCTTTTTTGTGTGAATTATAGGAAATCATTTTGATGTAGTCAAAATGTAGTAGAATACAATTTTGTTGTATTCATTATGAGTAATGTTAGTAATGAAGGACTAATACAACAATATAGTCCATTTAAAGCAGACTGTCCCAATTTACCACTTTACAAAATTGTTAGGATTACAACACCCAGAATCCCTAACCAGCAGCGAGGTATTTTGGAAGGTGTGTCTGGAGGCACTAGAGAGAGGAAGGATGTTTTAAAGGAAATGAATATTTTAAAATTTTACACAAATATTACACCTAAGGTTGATGCCTGAGTCTGTGGGTTTATGGCAAGGCCCTGCAATGGCTCAGCTGGGATTTGAACCAACAACTTTTCCAGTAACTGCATCTCCTTTGAAAAGTTAGGCTATATTTTTGTTGTTGTTTTTAGTTGCGAAGTCATGTCCGACCCATCATGAACCCATGGACAATGTTCCTCCACGCCTTCCTGTCCTCCAACATCCTCTGGAGTCCATTTAAGTTCACACCTACTGCTTCAGTGACTCCATCCAGCCACCGCGTTCTCTGTCCCCTTCTTGTTTTGCCCTCAATCTTTCCCAGCATTAGGCTCTTCTCCAGTGAGTCGTTCCTTCTCATTAGGTGACCAAGTAGATTGGCTCCCTTTAGAAAATAACACTTATTTTATAGTTAGAGTCTGCATAGTAAAGAAATATCCCATGGCTTTTGGGTGCTTTGTGTCTTAAATGATATGAAGATGTGTTGAATGCAGCAGCCAAAGTCAATATGGGAGACAAAGTTGGCAGAATTATGATCCTCCAATATAATGAAACAGGAACGAGTTGTAAGTCAGAACAAAATGTGATCTTGTACTATGGATGACTGAAAAATGACTCAGAGATTCTGAATGCACCCTTATTTTAAAACACAGTTCAAAGGGCATGCATTTTTCAGTTTTTCTAAACAGATGTTCCCAAGAAAAGCCTGACATGGCTCACTATGGCTAACAATACAGTGTCTCAGTTATCTACTATGGCACTTAGAAAGATCAAATAGCAGGAAGGATGTAAAACAAAATGTGCCTGGTCTTTTGAACTTTCGTATTTTACTTTAATCCAGACACTTTAAAACTTCCAACATTTCCTTAAACTAAGTAGGACCACTGGACCACCCAAACAGATACTTTTTCTAGCCCACCTGCCTTTAAAAAAATTTTTAATTATTATTTTATGGATCCTAGAACCATCAAATCATACAGAGAAAATGTTGCTTCAGGTCCATGATGGGCTTAATTCAGGATCAATCACTCTTCTCCCAGAGGATTGTTTTATGGGGATAAAATTGGATACACACACACACACACACACACACACACTTTTCTTATTTTTATTCTTTTTATTAGACTTTTATCCCACTTTTATTACTTTATAAATAATTCAAGGCAGTGAACATTCATAATATTTCTTTCTTTTTTTTATTTTCCCCACAACAACAGCTCTGTTAGTTGGATTGGGCTCAGAGAGGGTGATTGGCCCAAGGACATCCAGCTGGCTTTCAAGGCTAATGTGGGACTCAGACTCACAGTCTCCTGGTTTCTAGCCCAGCATCTTAACCACTACACCAACTGGCTCTATGTATCTAATAAATAAATAAAATATTTGAACTATGGAAGTTCTTACTGACATCATTTATCTCCCCCAGGCATGGTTATTGTGTCAAAGTTTTCTCTTTCTTGGATTAGAACAAGAAAAGGAGTTATCGGTGATCTGCCTAATCTACCTCAAGAAAGAATACAACACGATACAATTCCCTCTTTTCCTACTGTTCCTATTGCTCAAAAATATCCCAAATTTATATAATTAAACTTTGTTAGTATTTCTGCTTATAAATATCATTTAATTTTTGCACAAAAAGCCATTAGCAACTGTGTTGTATGTAGGTTTAAAAGGTAAAGGTTCCCTCACATAGAGTATATGTGCTAGTCTTTCCCGACTCTAGGGGGCGGTGCTCATCTCCATTTCAAAGCCGAAGAGCCAGCGCTGTCCAAAGTTGTCTCCGTGGTCATGTGGCTGACATGACTAAATACCAAAGGTGCATGGAATGCTGTTACCTTCCTACCAAAGGTGGCCCCTATTTTTCTACTTGTATTTTTTACTTTTATTTTTCGAACTGCTAGGTTGGCAGAAGCTGGGACAAGTAACAGGAGCTCAGCCCATTATGCGGCAGTAGGATTTCGAACTGCTGAACTGCCAACCTTTCGATCAACAAACTCAGCATCTTAGCCACTGAGCCACTGCATCCCGTATGTATATTTAGTTTTGCTTTAAAAAAAATAGCAAGAAGATCCTTACCTTTGTGAATAGTGCCTATCCCTTGAAACAATGCAATCATCTCATCTATCACCCCAATATACATTACTTGCCCAACAGAAGATTCCACTGATGCTCAGGATCAAGTAATAGACTTAGTTGTGTGTGTGTGTGTGTGTGTGTGTGTGTGTAATCCTTGAAATTTCATATTAGATCCAAAAAGACTCCTTGAAACAAATAAACAAAAACAATGCAATCAAAAATATAATTAAACTAATACATTGTTAATCTTTGGGGGAGGAAGCACAATTTTTTTGACAGAAATGATTCCTACAAAAATATTTCATAAACAACTAGGACCATTTATTGAAATCAAAGCATTCAGATGAAAATAGTGCAGAGACTATTATACAACTGCACAAAGCAACTACATAAATTGCTTCTAGCCAAGAAAAAAAACCCATTTATAATATAATACATTAGAACCTGAACAGAATGTAGCCAAGGTAAGGCTTTATGTTATTGTCAGGGAAAACAAATATTATCCTAGTATTTTTCCTTTCATTAAAAAAATGATTACATACATAGACTAGTGATTCTTCATTCCATAACTAAGATTTTCAGAGAAAGTGTTGTTAACTGTTCTTTGTGACTTACAAAACTCCTATACTAGAAATGCTTATAACTTATTGTTTATCCAAATGACTAGATTATTTTAATCCCAGTAAATTCAATAATATTGATTCTGCCTCATAGTATAAAACGAAAGAATTGTTGTACAGCAGGGATGTCAAGCTCAATTTCATTGAGGGCCGCATCAGGGTTGTGTTTGACCTTGAGAGTCTGGGGTGGACGTGGCCAGGGTGGGCATGGCCAGCTCGATGTCACTCATGTCGGGGATGCCTGTGGCAGCCCTAGAGCTCTGCCAGTGAAAACAGGCTCCCAACCTCCATTTTGGCTGCGACGGCCTCCTGCAACCCTCTGCCAGTGAAAACGAAGCTGAGGACCCACCTGAGCTGTTTTTGCTGGCAGAGGCACTGCGGGTCAGTCCTTTGCTGTTTCCAGGGTGGCTCCGTGGGCTAAATCTAAGCACCCGCGAGCCGGATCTGGCCCATGGGCTTTGAGTTACAACACCCCTCTGTTGTACAATATGCAAACTCTGAGACATGGAATAGATCGTGATGAAAGTTCATATATATCATCAATATATATGTATATATGTATGTATGCATTTAAATCATAAATTGAGTTCCTGATCTAAGATGTTAAATAAAGCCAGAAGGACCTTCAGAATAACATAGAACATGTTCTTAGCTATAAATAGACTAAATCATAAAATAAATGTGCTATCTTAGAAAAAAAAATGTCGAAAATGATCAAGATGCATTGAACCCCTCTCCTGTTCTTCATTAATTTAGTCATAAATTTAAAAATATGTCTCTTTTGGTTTAGGGGATCTAAGGTCAGACTAAGCAAGAGATCTTGGAATCTATTAAATATTGTGGCTTGATACAAATCTCAACCCAATCTTTAGACATTGTAAAGACAAGTTGAATAATTAGAAATCAGAATTAATTGCTATTCATAATGGCTTCCTATAAACCTATAGTAGGACTGCAATTGAAATATGATCCATTGTTCCGGCTACTGCACTCTAAAAAGTAGAATGTAAGTTTTTAAATACCTATCAAAAATATATTCAGAATGACAAAGGGGTAAATAAATTACCCTAAAAGGATAAGTAGTAATTCAGCTTCTGAGGGGGGAGGGGAGGGAATAATGCTGGGCATAATGGGACCATTATGTCTATTGTGGCAAAAGTAAATAAGGACGAGGGACTTTCCCCTTCTAAAATATTCAGACATGCAACAATCCAGTGAAGTGGAATGGTGCAAGCTTAAGAGCAAGAACAAAAACAGCTCTGGAACTAGCTACCTCAGGTTGTAGTGATGGCCACCAGGTTTAGGTGATTTTAAAAAGAAATTTTAAAAAAATATATGAAGTGATTAATGGCTACAGTGACAGTGAGATACAACTTCTGTTTGCATCTGACTAGCAACATGGACCAGAAATGTAACAAAATTCAACAGAATATTGAACCAGCTAATTTGATAATTCTTGGTCTATAAAATTTGTTGTGACCTTTTTCCTGAGAAGGTGCTTTTCCTGAGAAGCTGTTTTTCTGAAGAAACTTAATTACATAATCCTTTAACCTAAATAAAAACTAGGTACTACACCCCCACATACAAATCTACCAGCTCATCCGGCACTCGAAAGAACCATTTCTTAACTTTATTTGAAAACAAGGCTGTCTACTTCTAATTCACAAGCTTATGCCATGGGATCACTTTCCCATTATCCATGCTTGTTATAGCCTCAGCACATCCAAGCCAAGTGTTATCATTTTTTGAGCACAGCTCAAGAGATTGAGTCAAAGAAATAAAATCCACACAATAATTCCATGTCATCACCTATTGTAGTCTCCTCCCTGAGATAACAATATGTTAGCTGAATATTTCTTTTTTTCTAATGCTTTAAAGAAAAAGTCATGCATTTGATTGCTGTTAGATGGTGAGGGGCAGCTACATCTGACACATATAAATTGCCTATTTAGCAGCAAAGCTTCTCAAGTAATTACTTAAATGGCGTTTGAGCCTAAATGTCTATGTAACATTCAGCTGATACTTGTGTGATCTGTTCTCTCTGTGTCACCCAGCGCATTCTTTCAAGGTCAATTTATCTGTTTTAGTTACGAAATGTGCTTTGTTGAATTTCAGCTGTCTGTGCAAGTGGGTTTTATTGAAAAGAGAAACCTGCTGGTAATATGGCTTTGGCAAATAACACCTTTTATCCTTGTAGATTGTTTTCAAGGGTGTCTCACTTTTAAGACTCTAAAAAGGTATACCCATCTCAGAGGATGGGTGTTAACTGGAATACAGATGCTCTCAGTTCCATTTAGCCCCTTACTGACATATACTGAGGTACTTCTCTTTCTGTGTGTGTGTGTTTTAGGGGCAGCATAATAGCATAAGATTGCTATGAGAATTAAATGCAATCTAAAAATAAGAAGACAGCTTAATCACTTAATAATTCATCACAGTTCTGGGTCCTTTTTTTAACTTATAGGAAAATATCATCGATACAGGTCAGAGTATACGATGAAATGATTGACCAAATAAAATTAGCTACATGTCAGAGGATATAACTCACCATTTTGATATGTATTTCTCCAGAAGAAAAATACAGGGTGGAAGTCTGTGAACTGTTCAATATACAGGTGAAACTCGAAAAATTAGAATATCGTGCAAAAGTTCATTTATTTCAGTAATGTAACTTAAAAGGTGAAACTAATATATGAGATAGACTAATATATGAGATAGACTCATTACATGCAAAGCGAGATAGTTCAAGCCTTGATTTGTCATAATTTTGATGATTATGGCTTACAGCTCATGAAAACCCCAAATTCACAATCTCAGAAAATTCGAATATTGTGAAAAGGTTCAATATTCTAGGCTCAAAGTTCCCACTCTAATCAGCTAATTAAGCCAAAACACCTGCAAAGAGTTCCTGAGCCTTTAAATGGTCTCTCAGTCTGGTTCAGTAAGAATCACAATCATGGGAAAGACTGCTGACCTGATAGTTGTGCAGAAAACCATCATTGACATCCTCCATAAGGAGGGAAAGCCTCAAAAGGTAATTGCAAAAGACGTTGGATGTTCCCAAAGTGCTGTATCAAAGCACATTAATAGAAAGTTATGTGAAAGAGAAAAGTGTGGAAAAAAAAGGTGCACAAGCAGCAGGGATGATCGCAACCTGGAGAGGATTGTCAGGAAAAGGCCATTCAAAAGTGTTGGGGACTTTCACAAGGAGTGGACTGAGGCTGGAGTCAGTGCATCAAGAGCCACCACCCACAGACGGATCCTGGACGTGGGCTTCAAATGTCGTATTCCTCTTGTCAAGCCACTCCTGAACAACGTCAGAAGTGTCTTACCTGGGCTAAAGACAAAAAGAACTGGTCTGTTGCTCAGTGGTCCAAAGACCTCTTTTCTGATGAGAGCAACTTTTGCATCACATTTGGAAACCAAGGACCCAGAGTCTGGAGGAAGAATGGAGAGGCACACACTGCAAGATGCTTGAAGTCCGGTGTGAAGTTTCCACAGTCTGTGTTGGTTTGGGAAGCCATGTCGTCTGCTGGTGTTGGTCCACTGTGCTTCATTAAGTCCAGGGTCAATGCAGCCATCTACCAGGAGATTTTGGAGCACTTCATGCTTCTTCCGCAGATGAGCTTTATGGAGATGCTGACTTAATTTTCCAGCAGGACTTGGCACCTGCCCACATTGCCAAAAGTACCAAAACCTGGTTCAATGACCATGGGATTACTGTGCTTGATCGGCCAGCAAACTCGCCTGACCTGAACCCCATAGAAAATCTATGGGGCATTGTCAAGAGAAAGATGAAAGTCATGAGACTGAACAGTGCAGAAGAGCTGAAGGCCGCTATTGAAGCATCCTGGTCTTCCATAACACCTCAGCAGTGCCACAGGCTGATAGCATCCATGCCACGCCGCATTGAGGTAGTAATTGATGCAAAAGGGGCCCAAACCAAGTACTGAGT
Organism: Masticophis lateralis; assembly: GCA_030761175.1. Classification (NCBI taxonomy): domain Eukaryota; kingdom Metazoa; phylum Chordata; class Lepidosauria; order Squamata; family Colubridae; genus Masticophis; species Masticophis lateralis. Next base: position 70,708,404 of record JAUDYJ010000001.1, read on the forward strand.
ACATATGCATGCTTATACTTTTCAGAGGTCCGATATTGTTCTATGTACAATCCTTGTTTTATTGATTTCATGTAATATTCTAATTTTCTGAGATTGTGAATTTGGGGTTTTCATGAGCTGTAAGCCATAATCATCAAAATTATGACAAATCAAGGCTTGAACTATCTCACTTTACATGTAATGAGTCTATCTCATATATTAGTTTCACCTTTTAAGCTGCATTACTGAAATAAATGAACTTTTGCACAATATTCTAATTTTTCGAGTTTCACTTGTATACTTTAAGCAGTCAGTTGCTCAAACAGAAAGCCCAGACCAGAATTGTTTCCTTGACAGCAGCATTCCCCAGAGAAGTACCTTCCAATATGTGACACTTCACTGCCATAAGTTTTCAAAGAACATGACAAATGCCCAATGAGAAGAAAAGTGTGGAAACTGAGATAGATAGGTAAATTGGGAAGGTTTTTTTAAAAAATGTGAGTGTGTGAAATCCTATTGCCCTCTAATGCCCTTTAATCAGAGGTAGGTTTCAGCAGGTTCTGACCAGTTCTGGAGAACTAGTAGTAGAAATTTTGAGTAGTTCAGAGAACCGGTAGTAAAAATTATGACTGGCCTCACCCCCATCTATTCTCTGCCTCCCAAGTCCCAGCTGATTGGCAGGAAATGAGGATATTGCAGTATCCTTCCCCTGGAGTGGAGTGGGAATGGAGATTTTACAGTATCCTTCCCCTGCCATGCCCACCAAGTCACACCATGCCCATCAAGCCACACCCACAGGACCAGTAGTAAAAAATGTTGAAACCCACCACTGCCTCTAATAATAGTAGCAACAATATTGCTTCCAGGTCATCTAAGGCTATAGCAAATTTAGCTGCTAAGCAAGGCACACGGCAGTTCCACATATCTTTGCACTCCTCCAAAATCGGCCTCACACCCGGATGATTCCATACCATCATCTTTGTTCTGCAGCTGAGTCCCATTATTCTGAGCTCAGCTGTAATGTAGCCAAATTCACAGAGAAAGCAGTCTTTCTGTTTACAAGCTGGAAGATCTGCAGAGCTCACAGGCAGACCATTTTCCTATTGTGATAGGAATCTGATTCATCCTGTTTACCACCTGTGGGTTAGGCCAGCCTTTCCCCACAGCCTCTTCTCTCTTGGTGGCTTTGCACCTCCTTTTCATAAACAATAGCTAGTTGTAAGGAGGGCAGACACAAGTTGGGTATATGAAACAATTAATGAGGCTTGGAGCTGAGAACGCAAAACCGCTTGTCAGTTCTGATATAGCTTGACTGAAGTTGCTTCTTACAAGCTTTTAAATGAACAGTGGAAACTAATGCGATCCTGCCTCTTTCAATCAGATCCCTTGAAACTATCTTTTGACTTGGTTTCATCTTTGTTTTATTGCTTTTATTCTAATTTCTTTGACTGTTTTGAGCAACACAGTCATTGGGAGTGAGATGGCATATATGTTTAATAGACTATAGTGATGAATGGAAACTAATAAATCATGATCATCACCATCATTATCATCCTGGCTAATCATTCCAAAGTCTAATAATTATAAAGAATGAGAATTGAATTATATGGGAATTTCCCACTAATGGAAATAAAAACCACAGAAGTGGGATTTTCTTCAGAAAAGCAGAAAACAAAGGTTAAATCTCTTGTTCCAAAATTCAACAATCCTAGTCACACTCCCTCCACCTAAAACACGCACAAACACACGTACACACACTGCAAAGCTTCCATTTGCATCTAAATTAGCTTGGAGACAATGGGAAGCATTACTATCCACAATCTCATCTAAAAGTTAAGTAACTGAAAGGAGATTTTTGTTGTATTCTAGTTTAAGATATCTTAAATTGTCTCCTGGAATGGGTCCACCCCAGGGGTGAAATGCTCCCTGTTCGGACTGGATTGGGTGATCCATTAGCGATGGCAGTGGTTAGTTTGGAGAACTGGTAGCAAAAATCCCTGCCACCACCACCACCGCACATACCCACCCAATCACCCAGTCCCCACTTGCCTGCTTGGCAACTTGCTGCTTCTTTTGGGCTCACTTGCTTTTCCTGCCTTGCTTTGGCTGCTGCAATTCATTGCATCCGCTAGCAAATCAATCTGCCTGCCTGCAATCAATGCAATAGGTGAGCAGCTCAATCTGCCTGCCTGCCTTGTGCCTTCAACTTGGTGAGTAACTGGGAGCTTTTAAAAAAGTAGTTAATTGGGGGGTTTTTTAGGAGTTTTATTTTAATTTTTTTAGACATAGCATTTTAAAGTTAAGGAAGTTTTAAATTTATCTAAAATTTTTAGCTTTTATCTAAAAATATAAATAAAATAAAATAATAAAATAAAATATTTGTGCAGCTTTCTGAGATTTGGTGTGTTTCTGTAGTGTTTCAATCTAACTACACAAACACACAAAATCTCACAAAGCTATATGTGGCATTTTGTGTGGAAAAAGTGTGAAAGTTGGTTTTTGAGCTTTTTGTGGCTTTTTGTGGCTCCACCATTTTGTGTGGAGCCACAAAAAGTCTGTTGTGCTATGTTGTGTTGTGTGTGTGTAAAGTGTGAAAGTTGGTTTTTGGTACCTCTTATTGTTTTGTGTACTTTGTTTATTATTTTTATTATTTATTATTATTGACCACACCCACCCGGTCACCTGACCACCAAGCCATGGCCACCAGGTCACCTGACCACCAAGCCAGCCCACCATTTAAGCCATGCCCACAGAACCAGTAGGGAAAATTTTTAGATTTCACCCCTGGTCCACCCTGCTTTCAGTATCCACAAACTATCATGAACAAACTGGGAGAAGATCTTCATTCATTTTCCCTGAAGTCTATCGACACTGAACAAAATGTTATTAAGTGGCATAAGATTAATGGAGATTTGTGCGAATTGCACCCCCAGAAGTTATCTAGAGTCTGAAAAGAGGCAGCAGGCTGGCAGGCAGGTAAGTGGCAGCCATGGCACAGCATGGGCAAGGCAGGCCTAAAGGGTGGCTAGAGCTGGATAGGGAAGGTATGAGGGGGTCACAGGATCACCATTTGCCTGTGTGGTGGTGCTCCAGCTTTCCTATGAGAATCTAACTCTCACATCCTAAACAGCAAACAGTACAAACTATGAGAACCAGTTTGCATAGTGGTTAAAATATGAGCTCAGATATCAGGAGACTATGAATTCTAATCCTGCTTTAGGCATGAAAAACTGGTTGGTTGTCTTTGAGACAGCCAATCTCTCTCAATACCGACTCACTTTACAGGATTGTGGTTGTGAGGGTAAAGTAGGAAGAGGTTTGCTGCTTTGAGTTGTGTATGAAAAAGAAAGTGGGATAAAAATCTTTAAAAAAATTAGTTTTGTTGGAGTGTGTGCATGGGTATGTGAAAATCCAGAGAAAATCAAGAGAAAACAGACACATCACACACCAGTTTAGACAGTAATTTTGACATAACTGCTTCTTCGTTATCCCTAATGAACTGTACAACTTGAACAATCAGTTCTCTATTTGAGACATTTTTTCCCTCCAAAACAGAAGTACCAATATATTGCATTAAGACAGTATAAACTACAGACTGTTTTCTCTTTAATGGCTTTAAAATATACTTGCAGAGGTCATTCACAATACAGCCTAATTAGGAGCTCTGATTCTTTGTTGCCTAGCAACCAAATGACATTTTCTGTATATCATGATTGCCTATATTTTGTACAACTCTTAGAACATATCTGCCACTGTACTATTCTGTGGAATTTGTTTAAAAATAATATTTTCTTGGATCTATTGAGGCTGCTTTATTTTCTAACGATTTCAAAATTCTTCATTCACTGGATGTAGTCCGCTACATAAAAAGAAAAAAAGAAGGAAAAAAAGAAAAAAAAAACCCTGGATGTAGTCTGCTTATTCATAGATGCTCTGTGTCAACCCTAAAATGAACTTAGCTGAGGCCATCTTGGCTGACACATCTTGGTTAATATTTGTAACTTAACATCTTGGTTAATGTTTGTAACTTAATGGAAACATTCTTGCCTGCAAAGACTTTTTGCAAAAACAACCTGAGCCTATAGGGTCACAATATCTTGTCCCTGTGGGCCTCAGCAAGCCTTTGCTCCAGGAAAAACCATGGCAGAGAGGCTATAGAGAAGATGGTTCCATTGATCGTCACATAAGGCAAGGGTGAAATGCTCCCGGTTCGGACTGGATCAGCCAGTCCATTAGCGATGGAGGCGGGTAGTTTGGAGAACCGGTAGCAAAAATCCCTCCCCCCTGCCACCCATGCCCACCCAATCACCTGCTCACCCACTTGCCTGCTTGGCCACTTTCTGCTTCTTTTGGGCTCGCTCACTTTTCCTGCCTTGCTTCGGCTGCTGCAATCAGTTGCATTAGCTAGCAACTGAATCTGCCTGCCTGCAATCAATCCAATCGGTGAGCAACTCAATCTGCCTGCCTTGTGCTTTCAATTTGTTAAGTAACTGGGGTTTTTTGGGGGGGAGGGGGAGCTTTAAAAAATAGTTAATTGGGGTTTTTTTAGGAGTTTTTTTTTTTTAGACGTAGCAATTTAAAGTTAAGGAAGTTTTAAATTTAGCTGCTTTTATCTAAAAATATGATTTGGTTTGTTTCTGTAGTGTTTCACTCTAACTACACAAACACACAAAATCTCCCAAAGCTGTATGTGGCATTTTATGTTTAAAAAAGTGTGAGTCAGTTGTGTTGTGTTGTGTTGTGTTGTGTGTGTGTGAAGTGTGAAAGTTGGTTTTTGGTACCTCTTATTGTTTTGTGTACTTTGTTTATTATTTTTATTATTTATTATTATTGGCCACACACCCCAGTCACCTGACCACCAAGCCATGCCCACTGTGTCGCCTGACCACCAAGCCACGCCCACAGAACTGGTAGGAAAAATTCTTAGATTTCATCCCTGACATAAGGTAAGTGACCTGGTTGGGCAGGATGGGTGGAGGGAAGCATACCTCAGTGGATCAGGGAAAGCACTAGGCCCCCCATTGCCTTCCCTACCCTGAGATACTTCATGTGCACATAATGATCCGTGCATTCTATTAGAGAATGCATAGGTGAAAACAGGGAGTGATCACGTTTAAATTACATGATTCACTCCTCCAAATCTTTGGGTTATGAATGTAATTAGCAGTCTCCGTTACATTCATAACTTGAGGACTACCTATAAAGGTAGTAAATATCAAGATATTATAGATGGAACACTGATCTTGATTGGGCAAGGCAACAGACATTCTCCCTCAAAAGTCTGGCTTTCACTTATCCTCCTCATTCATAAACCTAGAGGGAAAAACTCAGAGAAGAAGAAAGAAATAAAGATGGCCACAAGCAAGCAAATAGGAGGCCCAGATTATCTTTCTCCAACCATCTTTTTGCAGTAAATAATGTGGTGAAATTCAGCTTATTCAAGGAGGCAGTAATTTAGCTAGACTTGACAGTATTGCTTTTACTTGGAATTCCATATGTGTGATTGTTATCTTCTGCCATTTTCTCAACATGTCCCTTCCCTGAATACATCTAGAGATACTGCATCTTTCATGGGTTTTATAGTGGGATTTCACTGTGGCCTAGTGCTTAAGAAGCTAGGCTTGTCAACCGGAAGGTTGGCAATTGGCAGTTGGTAGTTGGAGACCCAAGTACTGTGAGACCGTGTAAACTCTCATTCTTCCCGAGCTCATACCAATTTAGCAGTTCAGAAGCATGCAAATGCAAGCAGATAAATAGGTACCACTTCGGTGGGAAGCTAACAGTGTTCCATGAACCTTGGCATATAGTCATGCCAACCGCATAACCACAGAAGTGTCTTCAGACAATGCTGGCTCTCTTGGATAAGAAATGGAGATCAGCACTGCCCCCTAGAGTCAGACACAACTGGACAGGGGAAACTTTTAACTTTTTTTTCTAATTAAAATCTCTGTATATATGTCTGCATCCATAACAACCCTTTATGTTTCAGGATTGGTACAAAGTTCATTTTATCCTTCTGGATCTAGAATGATTTCCTTACTGTTTGCCAAGAGAAGAACTAAAAACTCCCAAGGTAAGAATGGTTAAAAGGTTTAGGAGGTTTGGCCTGGCTAGTGCTCTCTCTTGCAATGATCTTTCACTTATGAAATCTTGGAAAGAAAGATCTGCCAGGAGGTTTTAAATGATCTGCCTTGCCTGGTTTGTGAGAGTTTACTAAGGACACCTTACTACAAAAAAAAATAATAATAATAAAAAATCCAACCTTTGAAAACAGAATTGTTAGCATCTTCAGAAAACATCAGGCAGCAAAAGCAGCTTTTTTGTAAGCCTCCACTTTGTGTTATCCTTTTGGGTGGTGAGTTGAGGGGAGAGGGTTTCAGACAGCGATGCCTTATTTAAAGTCTTGCCCCTCAACTAATCCTGGAAGAGCAATTCAGCTAAAGATTTAAGATGTGAAATCAAATAAATGAAGGAAAGCTTCAAATCCTATTGAACGTTGCCCCCTTTGTCTTTCATTGACTCTATTATCACCTATATGTTTTCTTCTGTACCTGCCATTCTTCATTTTTCTGAACCTTGTTGACAAAATGTGTGATCTAAGTCTCTGCTCATGTTCATCAAAGATCTATGGCTCCCTCTAAAGCAACAGAGTCCTTAGGCACTTATTTCACATCAGGCAGGTGTTACACTTCTCCTTTTTGGATTGCAACAAAAGCAGATTCTAGTACAAATCACGGTGGCATTCAAATTTTTTTAAATTTTTCAAATTTTTCTGTGGTTGTGGCTTGGTGGGCATGGCTTGGTGGGCATGGCGGGGAAGGATACTGTAAAATCTCCATTCCACCCCCACCCCCACTCCAGGGGAAGGTTACTGCAAAATCCCCATTTCCTCCCGATCAGCTGGGACTCGGGAGGCGAAGAATAGATGGGGGCGGGGCCAGTCAGAATGGTGTTTACTGGTTCTCTGCACTACTCAAAATTTCCGCTACCGGTTCTCCAGAACTGGTCAGAACCTGCTGAATAGCAACTCTGGTACAAATATTTCAGAATATCTAGTATAGGTACATCTGAAACCACAAACATTCCAACCAAACATAAACATTTTCAGGAATCAGAGGCTTTATTTCCTGAAAAAGTAATCTGGGTTTCAGTGGGAAAGATCCACTGCTTGCTACACGAAGCATGGAACCACAATTTTAAAATGTTTATATAATCATATGAGAAAAGCATGGCAAGGTAATGAACCACAATTTTAAAATGTTTATATAATCATATGAGAAAAGCATGGCAAGGTAATGAAGTCCACCCAGCCATTTTTATGTTCATTTTTCATAATGCCTATCTAAATCTCTAAGGAAATTCTCAGTCATCCAGGTCATGGTTATCCCAAGGGTGATTTTTTTCAAGAGGCAACTGGACTTTCTGGTTTTTCTTTGAAGACGTTTCGCTTCTCACCCAAGAAACTTCTTCAGCTCTGAAGAAACTTCTTGGATGAAAAGCAAAATGTCCAGGAGCTAAAGAAACTTCTTGGATGAGAAGTGAAACGTCTTCAAAGAAAAACCAGAAAGTCCAGTTGCCTCTTGAAAAAAAATCACCTTTGGGACATAATGCCTACCTGTTTTCAGTCCCTGTTCTCCTTTCCAGATATCAGGACAAAGCTGCATTAATCCCATACATTCATATACACAGAACTAATTATTGTTCTGACCTAGGCTTCCCAAGAGCTTGAAGCAGACTCCTTGTCCCGACAAAAAACCCTTTTTATTAAGTTACTGTGAATTCCTCTCATTCACATCCAGCAAAGACTTTCAAGGGTGAATTTACAGCCAAAGACCTTATCTGGCTTGGAGAGCTGCCAGGCCTATATCTTCAAAACTTGACAAGAACTGTCTGAGATTCAGGAACCAATTAAGCAAACTAATTGTCTCCTGCAAACTCCACTCCCCTTTCGCTCCTCTTTTATTCCCTCTGGGAGGGATCATTCATAGTCCACCTGTGGCCTTACTCCCAAATAGACCCTTGTTCTTTAGCTATTCCCTTTGCCTGGCAACTCTGCACATGAGCACACTGGGAAGTGGCTCCAGCTGTTCATCTGCCTCACTGATGTCTGACTCCAAAGGCAACTGATAACTGGCATAAAGCTCTGGCTCCCTCTCTGCCTCCAATGCAGAGCCCTCATGAGAGCCTTCCCCAGACTTCAGGACTGGCCCATGTTCCTCCCCAACCTCCTTACTGTCCAAATCTGCTGCCAGCTGTGCTGCCCACTGGCAGGCCACAACAATTATAACATTTGGAGTTCTAGAAACCAGCTAGGCAAGTCCCCTCTCTGGACCAATATCTCTGGCTCCTTTTGTCTCCTTTTTTATAATACGTAATTGACAAGTTGATTTTTCATGCAGATTGAATAACCTTACCTTGATTAAATTATTCTTCTACATATTTTCTAATCAATATTTATTTTTTCTGCTGTATCAAAACATCACTACCACATAAAGGACAATGTCTGAAATTTCTATCTAAATATTTACATTTCTGTTAAGTGGGGATGTACATTGGATTTGGCCAAGTCCAAAGGAAAAAAGCTAATCCGAAACAGAGTTATTTATGCCTCTCAACACTTTACAATGCATTCTGCATATTCTTTATTGCCATTCCCCCCCCCCCTAATTTCTCCTTTAAAAGTATTTATGTTTCATGTATTCCTCACTGTCGGAGCTATCACCATCACTCTATTTCAGAGCAATAGAAGAGGTGTGTGGGTGTGTTTGTATACACGCATAATAAGCAATATGTACATACATATACAATTTTAAGAGAGCATAGATTCAAAATTCTCTGCACTGATTTCTCTAAAATTTGGCTCATGCCATCTCATTCCTTTAACATTTTTAGTGTTCTATTATAATCTATCCCATTGAAAATCAAAGGGAATGCTTCTTTTGTGCTTGTCTCTGGAAGAAAGCAATTCTGTTTTCTCAAATGTCACTCAACCTTCCCATTAGTGACTCCACTTTATCAAGTGGCTGTTAGACTGTTCATCATAAAGTTTGCTGCCTATCATAAAGTTTAGGATTTTTAAAATTCTTTGACAAGTATATTATATCAAATATTACACACAGACTGTCCTTAAAGACAAATGACTCTCAAACGCCACCAACATTGTCTCCCATTTTCACTGGGAAAAAAAGGTTTGTTTGAAAATAAGAATTATCTGGTCTTAAAACTGAACATAAGGCAATATTTACTCTTCTAAATGTATGCATATAGTATGTAGCATCTTCCTGATTTGCATATTGCCCTACATAGATAAGAAATTACTCTGCACATTTTTGCCCTTCTTACTTCTGTTTTTTACACTTTAATCAATTGCTTTCTTTAATAATTTACAGTGGCTACAGCAACACTCGCTGCATTTCTGTTTTGCTGACAGCCTTCAAGTGTTGTTATGCTGAATAAGCTTTCTGCTTATCTCTTTTTAAAGTTATTCTGTGCAACCTATAGTTCTGTGATGAGAATAATGCAACAAACATTTTTTAAATTTAATTTGAAAGACAGTTATATATCTACACACTCCAGAAAGTGACCCATTGTCCATGAATTTGCTAAGGTATTTGACATCATATGTATATAATATACAATTTTCTCAATACTCAGAAAAATAGCAAGGTTAGGAAAATAGCTTTGATATTGCTGTTCCCCACTGATTCATGTATTGAACAGCATTAAGTTCTGATTCAGGGATCTAATCCAAAAGCAATTTGATCAAATCCCTTCTTTGCATCAAATCACCAAATCAGTTTGCTGCAAATGGAATTGAGTGCCTTTGAATTCAGTTGGCGATTGGAAATCAATGATTTACATCAAAGCATGGATGGGATCCCATCAAATAGGATCTTGGCCGACTTGTATACTGCTATTAATACTGTTATTAAATACAGAAAACTAAACATAGATAAACTTGATAGATTTATAAACCCATATTTAGTTTTCTGATCATTCTCTGTGCTTCATAGTAGACAGGGAAGAGATTTGTATTTCAAAAGCCTTAAGATACATTTCTGGTGGAATGGCATCATCAGAAAATGTCAGAACATATGTATGCTGAAGTAAAGTTGACATATACTTTAGGGGTAGGATGTTCCACAAAGTGGATTGCATCACAGAAGAAATATATATTTTCCTGTTTGATACCTTACCATGTAAAGTGATAGGACCATGAGTCAGGCAGATCTATCTGGAGAAAACAATCTCTAAGATATCCCTGTTACAAATCAGCCAGAATAACATTTTTAACAATAGTACCATATGGCAGTAGCTAAGTGTAACATGCAACAAGCTAACTACTGTGAGTGAGTGAAATTGGAGTAGCTGTCTGTTTGTTTCAAAAGTAGATGCAGACATAAAAACAAATCTTTCCTTCCCCAGGCATCTAAGCCTCTATTCCAGCTACCTGATCAATTAAGCCACTCAGTGTTTTCAAGGGCATCCAGAGCCCAGAGGCAGCCTCACCCCAGAAGTGACCCCTTACATCCAGACCAGGGGTGAAATCCAGCAGGTTCTGACAGGTTCTGGAGAACCGGTAGTGGAAATTTTGAGTAGTTCGGAGAACCAGTAGCACAAATTTTGAGTAGTTCGGGGAATTGGCAAATACCACCTTTGGCTGGTCCCAGAGAGGTGGGAATGGGGATTTTTCAGTATCCTTCCCATGGAGTGGGGTTGAATGGAGATTTTGCAGTATCCTTCCTCTGCCATGCCCACCAAGCCACGCCCACAGAATAAAAAAAAAATTGAATTTCACCACTGGTCCAGACCCTTAGCTTAACAAAATCAAGCACTAAAAGAAATTTGATTTGGATATGTAGGAGAAATTGAGATAGCAAATGGCATACTGGCTAAAAAGCAGGATGCAAGGTCTGAGGATTAGCAGCTATTATAGGTAGGCCAGATAACTATCAGTCAACTGCCAGGATCACAAGCAGGCAGCAGATAGTAAGCAGCATTTAGTTTTTAGTTTAGTTTAGTTTAGTTTTATTTGTCAAGCATATATAAGATAACAGGTAAAAGTATAAACTTAATTTGAATACATGAAAAGAGTAAGTAAAAAGGAATATTAGGACAGGGAAGGTAGGCATGCTAGTGCACTTATGCACACCCCTTACAAACCTCTTAGGAATGGGGTGAGGTCAATAGTAGACAGTTTAAGGTTAAAGTTTTGGGGGTTTGGGGAAGAAACTAGAGTCAGGTAGTGCATTCCAGGCATTGACCACTCTGTAATTGAAGACATATTTTCTGCAATCGACTTTAGAACAGTTTACTGTGAGTTTGTATCTATTATTTGCTCGTGTATTGTTATGGTTGAAGCTGAAGTAGTCATTGACAGGAAGGACATTGTGACAGGTAATTTTATGTACTATGCTTAGATCAGACTGAAGTCGGCATAGTTCTAAGTTGTCTAAGCCCAAAATTTGGAGTCTGGTGGCATAAGGTATTTTATGAGGTTAGAGGAATGGAAGACTCTTCTCATAAAATATCTCTGGACTCTCTTGATTGTATTTATGTCCGATATGCAGTGCGGGTTCCAGATAGATGAGCTGTATTCAAGAATTGTCTAGCAAATGTTTTGTATGCTCTAGTTCCGTGGTTCTCAACCTATGGGTCGCAACCCCTTTGGGGGTCAAATGACCCTTTCACAGGGGTTACCTAAGACAGTGGTCACCAACCGGTGGTCCCACTGGTGGTCCATGGAGAAATTTTCATATTTTTGCATTTTTGCAGGTGGTGCAATACGGAAAAAGGAGCGCAGCCCTTGCTGTCCGGAATATATGGCACTGTTGTGGCGGTGGGGGAGGGAGCAGCACAAGCGGGAACAAGCGGCGTTTGCTATGGCTGGAAGCTGCGTGAGCAAAGTACTACTTTCATTTGCACGACAACAGCAATCTGCCTTGGTATATTTGCGCCAGCCATTGGCGCAAGGCAGCTCTCCTCTCCTGCCACTTGGGACTCGGAGAGGTAAATGGTGTCTTGTCTAGGGAGCAGCTGGATTTTGCTTTCTATTGTTGATGCCAGATTGCCCCGCTGCAAACTCTTGTCTCTTGAGGAGCACTCCCTGAAGCGGCGCTGGAAACTTTGGTTGCCCTCCTAGAGAGACAAGAGCTTACAGGGGGCCAATCTGGTATCCACAAAGGAGAGCAAAATTCAGCTGGTCCCTGAACCAGATGCTGTTTACCGCTCCGAGTCCCAAGCGGCAGGAAACAAGGGCTGCCTTGCAGCGCAAATATACCAAGGAGGAATCCTGATGCCGCACTTACAGCAGAGAGAAGAAGCTGGATTTTGCTTTCCATTGCAGACATTGCTCCATGCACCTCGGTCTCTCAGGGAGATGCTTGACTTCCTCTCAGCCCCAAGACACTGGCTGGCCCATGAGGAGAGAGAGAGAGAGAGAGAATCAGAACGAGACAGAGAGAATCGGAATGAGACAGAGAGAGAAAAAAACAAAGAATGAGAGAGAAAGAGAGAATGAAAGAGAGAGAATGAGAGAGAGAGAGAAAGAGAGAATGAGAGAGAGAGTGGGGGAGAGAGAGAGAGGGAGGGAGAAAGAGAAAGAGTGGGGGAGTGCCTGAAGGACCCCATCCTATCACTGGGAGTCCAAGTGCTTTGATAAGCGGCATGCTGGATTTGTATTAGTGGTCCACGAAATTTAAAATTATGAACTTGGTGGTCCCTGAGGTCCAAAAGGTTGAGGACCCCTGGCCTAAGACCATCGGAAAACACGTATTTTCGATGGTTTTAGGAATAATTTTATGGTTGGGGGTCACCACAACATGACAAACTTTATTAAAGGGTTGCAGCATTAGGAAGGTTGAGAAACACCGCTCTAGTTAGTAGTACAACATTACCAGAGAAGAAGCTATGCAAGATTAGGTTAACAACTCTTAATGCCTTCTTGGCAATGTTGTTACGGTGGGCTCGGGCACTTAGATCTTTAGTGCTGGAGTTTGGCTTGGAGGCCAGCTGAAGTGCTCAAAAACCACACTACTTAAGAGCAAAGCTTGGAGTCTGGACTGGAACTCCCAGCACCTAGAAAAGGAGGAATCACACTGAAACAGCACCTCTTCCAACTAATGCAAGACTTTTGGGAAAAAGCAATGGTTTTATGCTCCTTTGAGACTTAGTCTGTATTAACAGACTAAGTATAAAAGATTGAGTTTTGAAGCTATCTTTACATGGCAAAGTTCCAGAAGGGTAGAGATGAGTAGAGCAATAGCCTGTTGTTGAGGAAGAGATTTGAAGCAATAAAATATTGTTCACAGATTTGCTGTGTCCAATCCTTGGAGAGCAAAAAAGCCTCACACTTTCCTACAAATAATACTTCCCAAGTAAACAGAAAGACAGCTCCTCTACCCAAGGTCATTGTAAAGTAACATAGCTTGGGAGTAGTTGGTTGTACCCAAATGGCCATCATTGTGGCCATTTCAGTTTCTGTTGAATGTTAGAAAATTAAATTGCTTTTTCTGTCAACCTGTGGTCATAACCCTGTTGTAATTTGTCTCAAGTGTCTTCTTTTTGTGGGTATCCAGAAAGAAGAATCCTTCCTTCCTTCCTTCCTTCCTTCCTTCCTTCCTTTCTTCCTTCCTTCCTTCCTTCCTTCCTTCCTTCCTTCCTTTCTTTCTTTCTTTCTTTCTTTCTTTCTGGAACAGAACCTTAGATGCCTTAACTACCAACAGGACAATTGGACCGACCTCTTGCCATTTGCTGAAGTGACCATTAACAATCTGTGCACAGCAGCACCAGTTTCACCTTTTCCAAGTGGTTTTGAGGCAAAAATTGAAGCCTATGCACACAAACACACAGGACAGGTCTGAGTAGCGTAGCGTAGCGTAGCGTAGCGTAGCGTAGCGTAGCGTAGCGTAGCATAGAATAGCATAGAATAGAATAGAATAGAATAGAATAGAATAGAATAGAATAGAATAGAATAGAATAGAATAGAATAGAATAGAATAGAATAGAATAGAATTCTTTACTGTCCAAGTGTGATCGGACACACAAGGAATTTGTCTCTGGTGCATAAGCTTACAGTGTACATATAAACAGTAAGCAATAAGTCCTAGGTTCTATTCATAGTTACAATTATTAATTATAAATTACAAACAATAATTGATAAATCACAAGAAACCAATAAGAGAAGATAGTAGAAAAGACGAGAAGATGAGAAAAGACAGTGCTGTGGGAATTAAGTGTTATGCAAAGCCTTTTTCTTTATCCATGGTAGGTTAGGAAATATTAATATGAATTTGCAATTGGAACACTGGTTTTCCTCTTTCTGTGATATTGGACATCCATTGAGGGTTGCTTTGCACTTCCAAATAAATGAACTAGTCAAGTCCTTCCTGACAAACAAGACATTGTTTGCAGCATAAGTAAACGAAACTAGAACTCTAAGGAAAAAAGAAATTGGCCTATAACGCTAATGCCTACATGACTCTTATCTAAAATAATGCATTAGTTACCTGTTAGCTGAAATAGAAAAGGATTTATTTCAAAGCAGTCCTTTAAATACTGCTGTCACATAAACACTATAATGTTCATCGTTTACATTGTTAATTAACACAGGTGTCATAGGATTCTTTCTAATTCATGGTTTGCACATAAATCTAAAATGGATAAGGTCATGGCAAGCTGAAGAAATGTAAACTATCATCTTAAAATCTATTATTTGTGGCGGTAAATATTACCATACCATCTATTTGTACTGCTTTTGAGATATGTTGGAAATACACCTCTCAGGAATCCTAACCATTAAAACCAATTTATGTCAAGCTGATAGGGAATTTGGAGAGTTATTGTTCCGTGTTTGGAGGACAGCAGGTTAGAGACGACTGGTCCACCTAGTGGGAAAATGAAAGTTGAAGATAATCATGATTTAAATGTAGGTTTTTGAGCAAATCTGAGAGATTACTTTGATATACTCCAAATCTGGGTCAAAGTCCAGAGCAATCTGTTCTCTTCTACTATTAATCATTTCCCAGTACTTTGGGGCTTTACAATATAGCCACCATTGATGAAAAAAATAATCCAGCATTTTATAGAAAAATAATTATTCCTTTTGGCAATCAAGACTGGAATACATACTAGTAATAAAACATGCCATTTTGTCTGATATTTGAAGTAAATTTAATATTTTTTCTTCCACTGAAATTCTCACTGTTACATACTATATGTTAAACCGCTACAATCATTTAATTATACAGTTTTTAGCTTGGTTCAAAATCATACTTCAGTAGTAGTGTGGAAAGAGGATCTCAGAGATGTTCAGCGTTACAATATTGATTTTCAGAATTTTCAGATTCAGTCGAATCCTTCTGTTTCCCCCTTGTTACTATAGTTCTTTAATTGCAATGCTAATTATCTGAAGATACTAACTGTTGCAACCTAAACAAGTTACAGGTAGTCCTTGATTTATAACAGTTCATTTGGTGACCGTTCAAAGTTACAGTGGCATTGAAAAAAGCGACTTCTGAACATTTTTCATCCAATGTTTGTGGCTTCTTTGAGGGTCATGTGATCATCTTTGCAACCTTTTGACAAGCAAAATCAATGGGGAAGCTAGATTCGCTGAACAACTGAGCTGCGGACTTATCAACTGCAGTGAGTCACTTAACAACTGTGGCAAGAAAGGTTGTAAAATGGGGGGAAATTCACTTAACAAATGTCTCAAGTAAAATCAGAAATGTGGGGCTCAGTTGTGGTGTAAATTGAGGCTAGCTCTACTGTCTTTAGACTGACCAATTTTTAAAAATATCTTCAACTTCATAAAATAGACATAATGAAACAGGATGAGAAAAACTAGGACTTAATTGTGTCTTATATTTATTTCATATATGCGTATGTGTATATATTGTTACTTAATGTGATATCTTATAGCTTGCTTATATCCATTTGTATCAGATATATTTATGCAGCCCTTCTGGGAGAGATGACCTTTATATCAGTTATACCATTTGTGGAGAGATAACACATTCTGAAATCCTCAATCAATCAATCAATCAATAACTTTATTGTCATTGTATACAGAGTATACCCATACAACAAAATTCACTTAACACCCAAAGACCAGGTCCAACACACATAATAATCCCCAAACACATTCCCACTCACCACAATTCCCCACCCCTAAACCACCCAAACATCCACACAACACACAACAGACCAAGTAATACTGTCCAACAGCTCACTGGTGGCCCTTTAGTTCATTGTTGAGTGCAATTATAGCTCTGGGATAAAAACTATTCAGAAAACATGTGGTCCGAGTTTTAATTGTTTTGTATCTTCTGCCAGAAGGCAACAGTCCAAAAAGATTGTAAGCAGGATGGGAAGAGTCTTTGAGAATGTTATGCAACTTCCTCAAACAGCGAGATTCGAAGATGTCATCCAGGGCTGGTAGCTAGAGTCTGATGATATTCTGGGCAGTTTTAATGGTTCTCTGTAGAGCTTTTTTGTCTGCTACAGAGCTACTCCCATACCATGCAAGAATGCCGTATGTCAGGACACTCTCAATGGTGCTGGGTTAGTAGGACAGAAGTAGATGCTGAGATAGATTTATCTTCCTGAGCATTCTCAGGAAGTACAGCCTCTTCTGTGCCTTCTTCACAAACATGTTAGCATATATTAAGGTGCTGTTATCATAATACAATATAAAATTTGGAGCAAGCCATCTCATTCTCATAGGTTCTGCAGATACTGCATCACATCCTTTACCATAAAGGCATGCTTAGTTCTATCACAAAAGTTACAATAATTATTTTGCTTCTTAAACAATTGGTAAGCTAGTAGTTCACCTGGGCTATTGTTTTTTAATTAACTATTTTTGTCTGGTAACATTCAACTGTTTATAAATTTAATTTACTTACTAAGTCAAACTGTTTTCTTATTGTTTTTATGCTTTGCTACAAAGCTAAAATTGTGTTGAGTTTACGGCTTAATTCTAAGTGTTTCAAACCATTAAAAGGTGTATCTTTCTGTTTTTGTATGGCTTTATTTCCGCTTCATGCTAGAGAAATAAGCAAATCTCTCATGAATGCTTCACTTGACTTACATACTGCAAGAGAGAAAAATTCAGAATTTAAATTGAACTAGAACTGGAACTAGAATTGAACTCTTTAATTTCTGTTGACACTTCAATTTAATATCCTCTTGTAATAAAAACAATAATTTTCTAAGTCTTCACCTGTTCAAACCAGGAATTCCCCTGTTTAGTCTTACCATCATTGGATTGTTATCTACATATGTTGAAACTGCCACTTGCATGCCAATAAATCACAATTTAAAACCACACAGGTGTTGGATAAGACATATGTTGGAATATCAAAAGAGCAGAGCTTAAATTAGGTTATCACAATGCATATTTTGGTATCATCATGGCTAGGAACAGATACCTGTAAAAAATGAAACGGTTGGGTTTGCTTTCTGTACTAATAGAAAACTAGTCATAGTTCATAATTGGGAGTTCCAGCCTAAGGTGATATACTGTAAGATAATAAATTATGTTATGGCTTAGGGCAGTGATGTCTAACCTTTTTGCCATCGTGTGCCAGGAGCGGGAGAGGGGGTCATGCATATGTGTGCCCACACCCATAATTCTATGCGCCCTACCCCCAGGGGTGGGTTCTAAATTTTTTTACTACCGATTCTGTTGGCGTGGCTTGATGTTCATGTGACAATTATTTAGGATTTAGCAGAGGTACTGGTCTACCAGGCTTTTAACTGCTTGCAGAGCTGTACCAATCTACACATGTATTTTTGCAGGCACTGATCTACTCATGTATTTTTGCAGGCACTGGTCTACCCATCTATTTTTGCAGGCACTGATCTACTCATGTATTTTTGCAGGCACTGATCTACTCATGTACTCATTTGTTTTCTTTTAATACTGATCAGCTGTAGGGCGTTCCTTTGAAGACCCGGGGCAAGAGTTTAAACAATTTTTTTCGCTCTAGCCATCAGCTGGGACTCAGGAGGCAGCAAAAAATTGGGGGTGGGGCCAAATAAAAGGTAAGAATAAAACGCGGAGGGTGAGGGGGCGCAAGGTGGGGGGGGTCAGGGGGTAGAACCGGTTTGGTGATGTCATATCGTCACTGCTACCAGCTCGGGAGAACCAGGCCAAACCGGGAGGAACCCACCCCTGCCTACCCCCATGCATGTGTGTGCTCCCACCAACACCCGCTCCTGGCACGCAGTGTCATGGTGGACATGGTAGTCCTGTTTTTTTCTCTCTCTCCAGTCTCCAGAGCCATTCTAGGAGCCTGGGGAGGACAAAAAAGGTCATCCCCACCACACGGAGGCCCTCCAGATGCTGGAAATGGCCCATTTGCTGACTTCCGGTCCCACCAGAGGGTTCTCTGGAGTCAGGAAACAGCTTGCTTCCCTACTTCCAGTGGGCCCAGAAGGCCCAAAAATTAGCTGGCCGGCATGCGCATGCACGCCGGAGCTGAGTTTACGTGCCCACCAATATGGCTATGCATGCCATCATGGGCTTAGGGTATTATAAAGTCTGTTGTTCTGAAATTTGACAATAATGAACATAAGTTTGTCATCACTTATGGTATTTAGGGTATTACTAACTCTGTTATTCTGAAATTTGACAATAATAAACATGGTATACGTATGGATAACTACAATAATTTATTGTTCAAACATCTGCTTTGTTCTTGGCTCTATTTTAAAAAAAGCAAAAGTGAAAAGTGTGTTGTCATTTAATAAGCCTCGGGGCTATTGCATAGAATGTTTCATGTTCAGAGTATAACTTCACATTTTTTGATTAAACCCAAGTTGCCTCTTACTGCTATTTTCAAAGTGGTCTGCAAATAGTTAATCATCATAGGATTTAAATAGTATTTGTTAGAGACAAATTACATTGCCAAATGGCATATTTGTGCCATACATATGAGTTCCAAATCTTTGCCACATGGCTAAAATATACCCCCCCCATGATTTGAAAAGTGTGGTCTTCCTAAGCATTGAAGCAAGCTAGCTTTACATTCTGCAAATGATTCACATAAAAGCATTGAACTGAAGATTCTTGCAGAGATTTATAGTTCCATCCATTCAGACTGCAGACAAAGAGCAGATGATAGGTTTCAGGTTCTGCACTCAGAAGCTTACTGAAATCATAATATTTATTTCCCAATGAAGGAGAATATGAGAAAAATGTTTTTTTTTTTTTGTTGCATCACAGACAAAAGTATCTTTAGCAAGCTTTCTAGAATTGTTTAAGAAGTGAATTTATTTCAAATGTCCACCTAAAAGACTGAAACTTCCAATAGCTTTGCTTAGTTTAGCTCTGCTTTTGCTTTGCTTTGTTTCTCTCGATAAAGAGGGCATCATTAGATAGCAAAGCAAGGAATTTTAGTCTGGTGTCATATTCAGTATCATAAATATGAATATCTATCATGCTAAGCCAAAATATCATTTTTAATTTAGTGTCTCATACAAAAACAGTTATTATAATCCATAAGCCACTATTTTAGCACAGTAGCATCTTGTGGAAACAATTTATGGCTTATTTAATAAAACATGAATATACGAATGTTATCAAGAATGTGAACATGGCTAGTTAGCAGGACATCTGAAGCAAGGCTGTGCAAAGCCCTGCTCTCCAACATCTAATAATCCAGTGATGCTCTATTATGATATTCCAGAAAAAGACTGCCCAGGGATTCCCAGTTCTACCACATTCTTTGTTTTATTGCTAGAAGGAATTTCCTTGTATCTTTCAAAAGGATCCTCAGAGATGTGTAATTCTTCTAACAGAGAAAGTGATTGGGGCCCAACCAATGTGATGTTGCTAAGCCTCTATTATATCTTTAATTCCCAGTAGTGGAGAATTTCTTCAGAGGCTTAACCTGAGACAAAAGTCATCTTCCCTGCTTAAATAGCAATAGGAGGGAAAAACTGGAGGTCATTTTCAATTTTAAGCAATTGGCAAATTCAATAAGTTTACAGTAATGTGTTCCTGTTGTCCAAATGCTATGTCACTGCTGTATATTTAAATAAGATAATGGAAACAAATTGAGGATCTATTTCATTCTTCTTATAAAATGCCATCTTGATAGTTTTTCTGATCATCCTTTCAGGCAAAAGGAACTTTGGTGTCTCCTAAACCACATAAGAAGGAAGGACTCACTGGAGAAGAGCCTAATGCTGGGAACGATTGAGGGCAAAAGAAGAAGGGGACAGCAGAGAATGAGTTAGAATCAATCAGCGTGAGCTTAAATGGTCTCTGGGGGATGGTATTGGACAAGAAGGCCTGGAAGAAAGTTGTCCATGGGGTCGCAATGGGTCGGACATGACTTCGCAACTAACAACAACAACAAGTCATATTGGATCCATTACCCAAAATCTAACATAACCCACAGTAATCATGTCCTATCATACTATATTTGTTTTTTTTTTTAACTATGGCTCCTGAAAACATTTTGTAGCTTTTCCAAGGCCTCCAGTAATTATTTTTTAACAGTATTTGAGTCTGTCCTGCCCATGCTTGGTTTCTCTTGTAGGCTGTCCAGAACAAAACATTCTTAAAAATATATTGGAGTCTAGAGACATATAAAGCTATTTTAGTTATACCATTTACTGCAATTATTTTTAGAATAATCATTTAAGGACAATGGTTTTATCACAAGCATTTAAAATTAATTTACATTAATTAAGCTAATTAGTCTATTGGTTTAATCTAATGTGTAGTTTGGGAAGTATCACTTGCAACAGAAGTACAAAAAGCCTAACTTACTCCAACACCCAGAATTGAGAAAGAGAACTTATAAGGTTACATGAAAGAGACACTGGGGATAAAATTCGTTTTCAGCACTAAGCTATTGTATTGCCAAAGGAAATTTTATAAGCTTAGTGTGTCTGGATTGTGATATGTCAATGTTTTTTTGGAGGGGGTGTCCCAAATACAAGTTGTATGAATGGATCATTAAAACTAAACTTGTCCTATCTGATAAGTTCATAGTTGGCAGTTCCAACCTAAAGCAATATCAGATAATTTGAGTCACAGAGGTCCTGTTGACTTTAGTGACAGAGTTCGATGTGCAACACCAAACAATTTAGTCCTCTAGGATGAACTCAATCTTATAAAAACAGATTAAACAAAATTCACTTGGGCAGACAAATTGCCCATATTTACTTGCAGTGTTTCCTCATCTAAACTGAGTTTTTTGGCCACTCTCCAAACAATTCCTGTGATACAGAATTAATTTAGTACTTTTACTACTACCATAAAAATATAATTGGAAACTATACATAAATAATTAAATTGTGAATAACCCTACCCTGTAGTTTCATGCTGATATTAAGCATAGAAAGACAGAGAATCCCAAAGCATGGAGTTATGTGAAAATTCTCCAGGGTTTTTTGTTTTTTTTTTTGAAAAATCCATTCTGCTATGCATACAACTACTGAAAAGTATGTATCCTCTTCAGGTGACTTTTCTGAAGATCGCAATGCATTGGATCAAAACATAAATCCAAAATACCTTGTTGCAAATGACAACCACGTTCCACATCTCTTGTTGCTTCTTTTAAGCACACCGGGAGCTTACACTATTGCATAAGCACATTAAACAGAAACCAACAATGGATGTATTTGTGCATTATCACCCCTTGCCTCCAAACTCCATAATCTTACTAGCTATTTCATGACTAGCTGGAGCCCGTGCTTCACTACAAAACTATGTGCTCAGGCTTGATAAATTGACACTTGCAGCCTGAAACTTAATGTAGAATGTGTAACTCCGTAGCATCAGAATGTGTTAATATAATGCAACTGGGAGTTGGAGCCGAGTGGGAGAGGGAGTAGTATGTGCCAGCCCACAGCATCCATCGGTATTCATCTGGCTAGCATCCTGTCAGTGTGTGAGAGAGTTGAGGGGTGTTTGGAAACTCAAACAGTATTTGCTATGTGAGCAAGAAGGAGACAGGAAGGAGGCTGGGCATGGCTTAGTTTAACTGTTCTGTAGTAAAGCTGTTTGCTGTTGTGAAAGCGAAATTGAAAGTAAAACTCCTCTGCTTGTGTTTTCCATTTGGAACAGATTTCTTTTCAGGTGGGGTGGGGGACTACAACTCCTTAGCATCAGAGCATGTTAATAATAATATAGGAAATACTAATGCTCTGATGGTCATTTTGAAAAATCCTTTCTTAGTGAGCACCTAGAAGCCAAGAGGAACATATGTGACAAATTTCAAGTTTGTAGGCTTTACGGTTCTGGAGATTTAGTGATTAATGTGTGAGTGGTTTTTGCTTTTATATATAGAGATTAGTTATCCAGAGCTTCAAAGTAAAATTTCTCCTTGCCATCTAACACCAAGGAAATGTACTGAACAATTCCTAAGTTTGGTGATGGCCTCAATGAAGGAGAATAAACTGAAATTAAATGCAGACAAAATGGAAGTTCTGCTAATGAGTATGGTGTGGGGTGCTCTCCTTTAGAAAGTGTAGTATGGTATGGGAGTTGTTTGACCTCCAAATATTTTGAATTCCCCAAAGGAGTTGGGTGGGTGGGTATGGGGTATGTTTCCATTGTTATGTTTAGTATTCTGTGTCCATTCCTAGGCAACTTGGATTTGGCAGCTGTCACCTGTGCCTTTAGTGCTTAACTCTGCAATGCATTCTATAAAGAACTGCCCTAGAGGAATGTCTGAGAAAGTTCACATGTACAAATTACAACTGCTAGACTGCCAAGTGCTGAATGAAATCAGAAACATTATATAAATAAAATTCTATACTGGCTGCTAACAGTTTCCGAGGGACAACAAAAGGTATTGGTTTGGGCCTTTCAAGCCTCATGTGACTCAGAGTCTCACAGAGTTTCGCTAGAAACTCTCTAACTAAGTATGAAACTGGCCAGACATTAAATCAAGCAGGAGAAATTCTCTTTGCAATACATTCACTTTCTGAAGTCTATTTGTCAAGCAGATGGATAAAAGAGATTTTCTACTGTTCCCCACGTTATGGGAGTCACTCAAAAGTGAGTCAAGAGTTCCATTTTTCTCTCTAGACAGATCTTTTCATTTTGAATTTATTAACACACAAAATGCTTTCGCAATCTTTTTACAAAAGTGCATTGTCTTTTATTTGTTTGTTTGTTTGTTTGTTTGTTTGTTTATTCAGTTTTTTATACCGCCTTCTCCCGAAGGACTCAGGGTGGTCTACAGCCATGATAAAACGACATGATACAAAATTTAAAATATTTTAAAAACATAATTAAAATAATTTGGCCCCCAGATTTAAAACCCACCAATTAAAATACCCAGTTGTGAATCCCTCTTAGGCCAGGCCAGCTTTCTGGAATAAAAGGGTCTTAAGGGCACAGCGGAAGGTGCGCAGGTCGGGAATCATACGCAACCCCGGGGGCAATTCATTCCAGAGGGTGAGTGCTCCCACAGAGAAGGCTCTCCCCCTGGGGGTCGCCAGTTGACACTGTTTGACTGACAGCACCCTGAGGAGACCCTCTCTGTGTGAGCAAGTTGGTCGGTGGGAGGCTATCGATGGCAGAAGGCGATCCTGTAAATATCCGGGTCCTAAGCCATGGAGCGCTTTAAAGGTGGTGACCAACACCTTGAAGCGCACCAGGAAGACCATGGGGAGCCAGTGCAGCTCACGCAGGAGATGGGTTACATGGGAGCGCTGTGTCGCTCCCATAATCACCCACATGGCCGCATTCTGGACCAGCTGAAGCCTCTGGGTGCCCTTCAAGGGGAGCCCCATGTAGAGAGCATTACAGTAGTCCAGACAGGAGGTGACGAGGGCATGAGTGTCCGTGTGCAGGGTGTCCCGGTCCAGAAAGGGACGCAACTGGTGAACCAGGCGAACTTGATAAAAAGCCCCCCTGGCAATGGCCTTCAAACTTAATTATTAGTAACTTTGTTTTCTGTACAGAAAGGCAAGATATAAACTGGATTATTTTTGCTATCCATTAAATGCAAGGTAATCTTAATACAGGTGGTTTTAGAGCTATTGTTTGTTTAGAACTGTCATCTGATCTATAGTGAGAAACCTTTTTTTAAAACAGATTTGTTGGTAGGCTCTTAATTAATGGATTCTGCATCATTTAATGATTCTTACTGGATAGGAAAATATATTTCAATGTTCTTCCCAGCAGAAAATAAGGATACTCCACTGTTGAAGGGAAACAACATATTAATGATGAATGAGTTTCTGGCTTGATTAAGGGCATGTCAATTTCAAAGGATTTATGACTGCATATAAATTGGACTTGCATGGTAAACATTGAACAAGGGGAATCTCTACCTTCTTCATCTTTATTAAATCTAATTAAATTTTAACTAGGCAAACTTAATTTTCCATGCCTACTTCCCATTTCATTCCTGGTTTAATAAACAGTACCAAAATAGTTCAGTTGCAATAGTCATTTATATTTAGAAGTAATGTGTGCACAATGTATTCTCATGAGACACTGGAATTTTCAGCCACACTATATATGTCTTTGTTTCTATGTATTTCATATAACAAGAATATTGTTTTAAACTGTGATAGAACAAACTAATATTCTATTATTAACTACAAGGTATAACCACATTAATAAATGAATTGTGTATTAATATATTAATGCCAGTATTGTCATCCATGCAGAATATATACTGAGGGCAGCTCAATTGCAAGTTGTTGGATATATTTTTAAAACTTCAGGAAGAAATATAATGTGTGTCATGTTGATAACATTATTCTGATAATTGAAAGAGCAAATGTCTTGCAAGGTCTAGTAATAAAAGTCAAGGAACACAGTGAAAAAAGGAGACTAAGATTAAGTACGAAGACCAAACTAAAGATGGCAGATACAGCAACCAGCCTTAGAACTGAGATTATTATGGTTGATCACAAAGCTAGTCAGATGCTTAGGCAGGATTTGGTATTTTTGTCCACCTATTGAGTTTTTTTCTGAGGATAAACCTGAGATAAGGTGCTGCTATTATTGTTGTTGTTAATCTTCAATTTGATTTAGAGTCGGAGACTGGTAAAAGCTTAACAGTTCAAGTCCTAACCAAGAACCTAAGCGCTATTAAGAGCTATTGGAAGAGCTGCGGTGGCACAGTGGTTACAATGCAGCACTGCAGTTAATTCTGCTGACTGCTGCCTGCCAGCAGTTTGGCAGTTCGAGTCTTATTGACTCAGCCTTTCATCCTTCTGAGGTTGATAAAATGAGGGCCCAGATTGTTGGGGTCAATATGCTGACTCTGCAAACTGCTTAGAGAGGGCTGGAAAGTACTGTGAAGCAGTATATAAGTCTAAGTGCTATTGCTATTGCTATTAAGATAGCATCTCAGTATATACACAGTTCCGAGTAGGGTGGTTTTTTGTAAAGTCAGGATAATCAGGTCTAATAAATTCAAAATTTCCATGTATCTAGGCAGCCGTTTGTGTATTGCTCCAAGGGCTCCTATTACTTTTGGTATAACCATTGATTTTTTCCTGCATAGTTACTCAACTTCAATTTGAAAGTCACACTATTTTGTTATTTTTTATAGCTGTTTCTGTTCAATTTGTGCATCACCTGATATTACAATCTCAATGAACTAGACTTTTTTCTTTCCACAATAGTGATGTCAGGTGTGTTACGGGCCACTGGATCTTGACTTGCTCATTTTCAAGAGCTTATTATTATCATCAATTATTATTTGGCATTTTTGTCTAACTATCAAATTCTTACCAAGGATCTGGGATAGGTAGATTTGGATGTTTGATGGTCTTACAGATATTGTCGCAGGATTTTCCCAGTAAAGTCTCCTTTGGCAATTGACTGATGGTGAATTTGTCAATGCCAATGGTATTCAAGTGGTGCTCCAGTTGTTTTAGGATTGCACCCAAGATGCCTATTACAATTGTTATTATTTCTGTTGTTGTTGTTATCATCATAATTTATACAACAATGTAAAATTGCAGCTGCCAGTTCCTTAGCTGATGTTGGCCTTTATACACACAGAGTTCTTCCCAAGAGCCTATGATGTCATAATGTATCAACCTGGTATACATGTCGGTCCAAGCAATGTCACCTTTTGTAATTCCTAGATGCACATATTTTCTAAGTGTCATCTGAGATTTTTTTTTTGGTATGGTACTCAAAAATCTTTCCATTTCAATTTTCAGATCTTAATACTTGTGATCTTTTCCAACTCTTTGTGTTTTATTCTACTATCTTCTGGTATTGCCACATCAATTATCCACATCAATTATCCACACTCTCTTCTTTTCAATCACAGTTAAATCTGATATGTTATGAGCCGAGGTATAATCAGTTTTGATTCAGAAATACCACAATATTTTAACCTGCTCATTCTCAACTCTATGTTCCCACCAATTTTCCCGTCTTGGTGCATGATAATTTTTAGAGATGTTCCTGTAAATTATTTTAGCAACTGTTATTTTGTGGTTTATAATCAGCATTATAAACTGAGGAAGATGGGTGGTTAAGAAGCATGAAAATAAATAAATAAATAAACAAACAAACAAATTTATGTGATCATCTTGCTTGAGCTGAGTATATGATCTACTATTTTTTTCTGGGTCTTTGCACAATCTGCACTTTGAATCATTTGATGATTTTTCGATTCTGGCCTTAATTGCATTAATTGAAATAGCTTCCTCTCCAGCAGCCAAAAACCAGCCTTTAGTTGCTTTTATAAAATATCATATTGTAACCCTTTGTTAGATTTTATCTTTATCCACTATCCCTTCCTTGAATGGTTTTTTTTTTTTTTAGAAATTAACCATGTAATGTTTTTCCAGCATTCTCTTCTTGTTTTTATTACATTATTTCAATATTCATGTTTTGTTTCAATATATTCAACAAGTTCTAGTTATTAACTTGCATCAATGCTTATTCTGAGCTTGTTTTTGTACAATCAGCCAATGTATACTTTTCTTCTTCCTCAACTTTGTTCGAGTTTAAATAAACCAAACATTTCTTGCTTTATAATTTCCAAAGCTTCTTCAGTTTGTCTGGTGCTGAGCCAATATCTTTTATTAGGCTTGTCTTGATCCTTACATTTTTCTGTTTTTGCTCTTTCATGTTCTTTAAATTACTTCCATCTGATCTTAATTTCTTTATGTTGACCTCAGTCTGATCTTCCACTTTGAGATTGAATATGATTTTATTTTTGGTTTTAAATTGCCTATACCTTTACCTATATCTATACCTAGTTCTTCCATAGCCACCATCGCTTTACTCTAAGCAAACTGATTGGTTTTTGCGATAGATGTTACTTTAATCTTTTCAAGCACCTTATTCACATCCTTCATTATAGGTCTTTTTGGGACACAACTTTCAATACTACTACTATGCAAATAGTTATCTAACTCAGCTACTCTGAAACAGAAATCTGCCTTCACCATCTAAACTTTCACTCAGTCCATCAATCAATTGGTCATTTTCAAAGATTCATAAATTGCTTCACGTGATAAAATTACACACACATATACATGGTGTTAAATATATATTTAAAAGCAATATAAAATAGAATACCAAAATGTAAAGTATAAATATTATAAATAAATAAAATAAGTATAAAATATCAGAAAACCACTAGTTTCTATTTTCTGCTCCATTATCAACAATACAATAGATTTTTGGCAGTTGGCCGTACAATTTTGGCAGTTGATCATACAATTGTGTCTTCAAGTAAACAGTTCACATAAAAGTTTTCCAGAACTTCTGGAAATTTTTTAATTAAGCAAACTATTGTGGTATTGCAAAAGTTCCCATCTAAAAGACAATACAAAAAATGTGAGCCAGTGTTTCTTTTGTATCTTCCCCCATGGAATTTTACTGCATGGAGTCTTCTTATATCTATTCTTGAGAACTGCTGAAGGGAGGATCCTACAGCAAACAAGGAAGAATGCAGTCACATCAGGAAGACTGTCTCAGCATTTCTCTTCCTTGGCCATAGCTAAACACAGAGACACAGAGAGATGGATGGATATGAATGGGCGTGTGAATGAATGGAACTTTCAGCTATAAATCTTCACTGGTTTTCTGTGTTCTCTGAATGAAAAAGAACAAAATGGTACGTTCTGTCCCTCAGTGGGGGAAGGGAATCAGTATAGGCTTCAGATATCAGATTTCCAATTTTTGTTTAAAGATCAACATTTTATGAAAGCAAAGGGATCTACAATAGATTGATCCTGGTCTGGTCTTGGTCCTGGACTTTAATTGGACCTAGAACTCTCCTGAGAATAATAATTGGGAAGGGAAAACTAAATATTTGAGTGAATAGTCCTGCATTGTGAGGAATTGGATTTCAAGTTAAAAAATCCTTCCTTCCTTCCTTCCTTCCTTCCTTCCTTCCTTCCTTCCTTCCTTCCTTCCTCCCTCCCCTCCCCTCCCCTCCCCTCCATCCTTCCCTTCCTTACTTCCTAAAGCTCTTTAAGCCAAAGGCTAACGGTTTCCTGAGCCCTGCTTCTTACAATGAAGGGAAGGGAGGAAAGGAAAGGAAAGGAGGAAAGGTTAGTTTAATTCTGTTTAATTCTGTGCTGCAAAAAATAAAGAAAATTAAAACGGAGCTGTAAGTAATGCTACTTGTTTGGTATCTATCTTTTGCCTTCCCTCAATTCCCTCAACACTATCAAACTATTCAGATTAGGCTGCATTACTATTGCTATTGGTCTTATCATTCCTGTCGTCCATCTCCTCCCATTTGTGACTGCATGACTGTAACTTTGTTGCTTGTATACTTGCGATTTATATTGATATTGATTGTTTCCTAGTATGATGTGATTGTTTATTGTACTGTATGACTGTCACTGGGGGTTGTGCCTTGTGATTTTTGACAAGTGTATCTTGTCCTTTTATGGACAAGAGCATATGCACCAAGGACAAATTCCTTGTGTGTCCAATCACACTTGGCCAATAAAGAATTCTATTCTATTCTAATAGTTTTGGAAAACAAAATGTCTCCCAGCAAAGTGCTTCAGAGTTCATGTTCATGTCCTGCTAAAAACATGAGAACAGCCTAATACTGCAGTTTCAGACATTAAGGCTATCCTAAAGAGCAAAAAGTAATAATGTGCCCTTTGTGTACATATTTATTTATTTATTATTTATTTATTAGTTCAATTTCTATGCTGCCCTCTTCTGAAGACTCAGGGAGGCTTACAATGCATTTATAGCAATAGCCTTCATTCTCTTGTATATACTTGCTTATTAGGGCTTTTGGCCACCCATGAGCGGTGTTTCTACAAAGTCATCTTATTGACCCCACAATCCGGGTCCTCAATTTACCTACCTCGGAAGGATGGAAGGCTGAGTCAACCTTGAGCCTGGTGAGATTTGAATTCGCACTAATTGCAGGCAGCTGGCAGCTAAGTGCTACATAACAGCACTTAGTCTGCTGCACCACCAAGGCTGTTATGATTATGTCATAGCAATTTAATTATCTCACAGCAATTTAAACAGCGGCTGATATAGGAATAGCCACCATCTCCGTGGAATGGAACTTTTCTTTTGTTTCAAGGCAAAGATTTGCTGGAAGCTTAGCAAATCTGAGGCTCCGCTCTGAGGGAAAGCAAAATATGAGTCCTACCATAACTTTACCTGACAGCCCATCAATCTAAGAGGATTAAGATTGAATGGCAAGGAGCTCTTAGAAGAAAAGTAGCTGGAATGAAAAGTTGCACTGTCATTGCCAATCTTTTCATGGAGGCAAAGATCCCATCTTATGCTTCATTTCTCCCTGAAATACCCTCTCTTTTCTCCCCCCCACTCTTTATAATCTATATTTGCTGCCATTGATTCTATTTCTTTTCATCTGGGATCATATTTTACTGGGCAAGGGAATAAGAATAGCACAGAACCAGAATTTAAAAGATTCAAAGTTAACTATAATGAGAATTTAAAAGATTCAAAGTTAACTATAATGAGAACAATTCAAAACCCAGATAGAAGTCTAGAAGAAGTTCAAATGATAATGGCATATGCGTGCATGCTTACAACTAAAAATGCTGCAGGCCAGGTAAAAAAAGGACTCTGATTAGATAGGTGCTGATCTCTACTTAAAGCACAGGCCAACCTGCCTTCCGTTGGCGACCTGTATACTGCACCAGTCAAAAAGAAGGCTGTGAAAATATTTACAGACCCCTCGCATTCTGGACATAAACTCCTACCCTCAAAACGACGCTATAGAGCACTGCACACCAGAACAACTAGATGCAAGAACAGTTTTTCCCTGAATGCCATCACTCTGCTAAACAAATAATTCCATCAAAACTGTCAAACTAGTTACTAAGTCTGCATTACTATTAATCTTCTCATCGTTCCTATCACCCATCTCCTCCCACTTATGACTGTATGACTGTAACCTTGTTGCTGGTATCCTTAAGATTTATATTGACTGTTTTCCTATGACTATCATTAAGTGTTGTACCTTATGATTCTTGATGAATGTATCTTTTCTTTTACATACACCGAGAGCATATGCCCCAAGACAAATTCCTTGTGTGTCCAATCACACTTGGCCAATAAAGAATTCTGTTCTGTTCTGTTCTGTCCTGTGCTATTCTATAGCAAACATCTGGAATGTTTTACCAAATTTCTCCCCCCAAACATCTAATTTCATCCCCAACCAGTCACATGCAGCTATTTGGATCTGAAGCAGAAAATGAGCTTCAGAGGTCTTGTGGTTGCGTTCACTGAACCTATCAGCCTTTAGAGATCCGTGACTTCCCTTGGCTTGTACAGTGGCTTGACAAGTGTCACTTCTTTAGGGAGATATGACTAAATGCTTCAAGCATGACACATGCTTCTTTGATTGGCACTTGGGTGAAGAGGGATATGACATCGAAGCTCACAAGTAGGTCACTGGGCTGTAAGTTTTGTTTCTTTATGATCTCTATGAAATGGAATAATTTTTTTACATGTGAGGTGATGGATTCTGTATAGGGCTGTAGTTGTTTGGTGATGTCACCACCACACTTCCACACAGAAAGCAGACTCAAACCCACACTGATGATGAGGCACGACCACGGACCAGAAGCCAGACCGCAGCTACATCATTAGCCACTTTAAACCCTTCCAATCCATACAGGAAGCAGACTGACACCCACCATGAAGAGGTGGCATGGCCACGAATACAAAGCCAAACAATAGCAATGCAGCTCACCAGCTCAAATCCACCTGCAACTCAGACTAACCCGAGCACAACCAAGCCCCCACCCAAACAGAACACACCCCCATCCAATCAGAGCACAGCCAAGCCCCCATCCAATCAGAGCACAGCCAAGCCCCCAACCAATCAGAACACACCTCCACCCAATCAGAACACAGCCAAGCTCCCACCCAATCAGTTCACACCCCCACTAGCAGTTAAAAGGAAGAAACAAGCTGTGATCTCACATTGCTCCTAGAAGCACAAAGCTGAAAACACCAGCCTGAAGATGATGAATGAGACTTCGTCTAAACGTAGCCAGCCCTTTCTGAAGAGTACAGCTTGCAATAAAAAAGAATGGGTCCAATATCATGCCACTAGCACTGGGCTAAGTTAAGCTTGGGCTTCTCACAGGATCTCCACAAATACCTTATAACTTTCCTGCAATGATAGTTGCTAACCACAGTTCTTCTGTGCTGTCTCCCAAAGCTACTGCTGGGACTTTGCCTGTACCCAAATCACACTGCTTGTATTAATCTCTTAATATTGTGGTACCTATTTCATTTCCCTCTTTATTTGCTCTTCCTATCTCTTTATATGCTTCTGATACTTTCTTCTTCTAGGTCAGGGGTGTCAAACTTACGTCATCATGGCAGGGTCATGTGACATATCGGAACTTTCACACACGCACCCTTTTGTTAAACTGGGTATGGGCGTGGCCAGTATGTGATGCATCCAGCCGATGGGCTGGGAGTTTGAAAGCTCTGTTCTAGGTGAATTTAATGCAACCTTCTTACAGAATCAGATTCTCTGAGATCTTCCCACTGACTGAAAATGGTCATTTTCATTCTTTTGAGTCATATATTAAATACTCTTAGCAAGAGTAATTGGATAATCTTAAACATGCAATAAATCTTTATAACCATTTGAACTATATAGACACATTCTTGATTAGTTTTTGAATCAAGCATTATGTCATTTAAATAGATGACATTGGAGAACGTAATTTGCCTTAAAACAACTTTTCAAATGTTTAAATACAATTAATTATACAAATGCCAAACAAAATTAAAATTGTGATACCAGGCAGGGAAAAAGAGAGCTGTTCAGTCCCATTCTGTTGTCAAGTGCCAGAGAAATCAAAAGATCCAGGCAGTTCAAATGGTTATAAAGATTTATTGCAAGCTTAACCTCTCTACAAAAATCTGAACTACTAACGGCCAAAGCAAACTGGCAGTAGATAAGAATCAAAGGAATTCAAGGTGGATTGGATTTAAATCTCTTGTAGGCATGAAGGGACTCATGACTGATGACCTGTTTGATCCCTCCCTTGGGCTCAGCCTGGTCATCTCCTACTCTGTACTTTTATACCATGATACAGTACTGCAATAAGTCAATTTCTTACAGAGGTTTATCAGAGGAACATTTTATTTTTCTGGATCCAAACTCTCTTTGCTCCCCTGAGAAATTCCAAAATTCATCCTAAAAAGTCTTTCAGCCTTGAGCTATTATGCTTAATCTTCCCAATGATTTCAAAAGTGGTGAATTAAGCTCTCTTTGAGCTACCTTCACACACATACACCCATCTAGTATTTGCTGGCAAGGTTTTGACTGGCTATCAGTTCACTTCCTCTGCCAATTAGATTGGCCTGCCTAGAAGTAGGAAGTTGACCTAGATTTTAATTTTTCTGATATAGTATGGTAAAACGGCAAAGGGTAACTTTTTTGGGGGAGGGCTTCAAGTCAGAGTTGACTCATGGCAACTGTGGAATAAGTCATTGCAGTTTTTTTGGGCAAGATTTCAGAACTGGTTTGCCCTTGTTTCTTTCCAAGGGCTGACAAGAAGTGGCTGGCCAAAGGCCATCCAGTTGGCTTTGGGCTTCAGGCAGGACTAAAACTCACAGTCTACTGGTTTCTAGTGTGAACACCAAACTGGCTCTCAAGTAGAATTTTAGGTGGCATTAATTCAGATAACTCTGTTAGCTACCAATTGAATCAGTTAATACTGTGTCTGTGCATCTGTGTGTGTGCGCGCATGTGCACATATTCATTGGTCCATAAAATAGAGTGCATTTGAAAAACCAGGACTTTTAGATTTGTCAGAGTATTAAACGTGCTTTATGTATATAGCACCCAGCAAATCTTGACCTTTAGAATAACCTAATAGTTACCAGTTTCCAGAGCATCTATTTTTGGTACTTATAATTTCTTATAAACCTTTGACAAGCTCCTCAGACCTATTGACTACACTTCATTTGAGGTAATTTAGTGAAGTTCTCTAACATTGGGCCCCTGACTGTTCTATTATATTAAACTTACAGACACACACACCAGGCAATTTCCTCAGGTGACAACTTACTGGAATAAAGCACTGAATTACAGCAGGTTAGAAAGCTGTTTTTGTACAACAGCTTCATGAAGAGTCATTGAGCCAATATTGAGCCTGCTGAGGGAGAAATCTTTTCAGCAAGGAATCACTGAAAAAAGTCAGTGGAAATTTCAGCTATTTGCCATTAAACCTGCCAAGTTAGTGCTATCCAAAAAGGCAGTAAAATTTGCTTTTTGATCCCCATTTCACCCCAATCCTATTGCTCAAGTCATGTCAATGTCCAGATGTGTCAATTAATTGGTCAAGAAAAGGATCAGCTGTGAGGGCTGCTGTGAGGTATCCACTGAGTAAGTAAAGGGCTGTGGCCTGTCCATATGGGTTATGACCAGGCAATCTTGTAATTTATAGACAGTTTAGAGTACCATTAGTATGTTATGTACATTTCAAAAATGGTATTTGAGTGACGCTGGAGAATTCATACTAACAAGTTAAGAACTTAATAAGGAGTTAAAGACGATCACACCTACTACTAAAAAAACCTGGTAGAGATCCAGAAGTTTCCTGAGGAGATCAATATCATAACCGTGGATCGGCTGCTTTTTTTGTTTGTTCAAAATATTGTACTTCTATAAGTATTAAAAGTGGCAGCAGATATTAATTTTTACATACCATAATGTAGAGCAGAGATGGGCCTCGTTTTGGCATTATCATGGCCTATCAAAGAGAGGGAAATAACATTTCCTCTTCTTCCCAGATGGCAAGCAAAAGGGCTTTTTTAAAATTTGGAGTGTGTTTTGATTAAGCACACTTGCACTGGAGATTGGTTTTAATCTTAACATTACTTATGTATGTTTGTTGCATTTTATTTTACCTCTTAATTGACCAATTTTATTGCTTTATATCAAAAGGGACAGGCCTTGTTCCACAGACCTCTGCTTCCTAGAATCACTTGAATGTCAACAACTATATTTGAGTAATTAGTAATTAGCTACCCAGAGTCATAACAGATTTAAATCTCATGAATAAATACCTAGAAAGAAGGTTTCCTTTCTGGTGAGAACCTATTTTTCTTTTCAAATACTGTATCTTTATTTTGCTCTTTATATTCTGCAAGATTAAATTTAGACTTACTAACATTTCAACAAAACCTTATCAGACCTTATGTTTGATGTATGGTATGTCCTGATGGTATTCCAGATAGAGAGGAGAGAAGTAAAAGAAAGAGATATTGCACTTACTCAAGCATTTAAATCTGGCATTGAACTATGTTGAGATAAAACCAAAAATAGTCTAAACTGGGTCCCTGTTCAGCTAGTCAAGAAAAAATATCTTTCCATCTTCTCATATATAGTATGAAAAAAGACAGTTATCAGTTTATTATTTTTCATTGAAAAGTTTCACATTATAAGGATAAAAACTTCCATCTTTCACAACATTCTAGGGGTTTTGAATTATATTCCTTTAAAATCTGGTTTATTAAATCTACTTACAGAGAAACTATTGTCTGAACCTTCAGCAGAAGATCTGAAGTGATTATGGTATGCAAATATAGATACTTCTCTGTTTTACCACAGAGTAGTACAATTGTTTTGCCACAATTTTGCCACCAGTTGAAAAGCTCTGGTAGGGGCTACCAATTGCAATATTCTGACAAATTTGGAATAGACAGATATCATGAATCCAATGTTTCTTCCCTCCTTTGCCTCAAGTACACAATGAAGATACTATTCTACTGTTTCTTTTTTTCTTTTTCTTTTTTGAAAAATATTTTATTAGTTTTAAAAGTAAAAAAATGGACATTGCTCAACGTCTCTGGTTTCTAACATTTGCGTCTAAATCAAGTTAATAAGTAATCTATTCCTTGATCTATATACAAATTTACATATCTCCTATTTCATTATATATCAAGTATGCAGTGTTTTACTTCCTAAACCACTATGCATCTATTTAATAAACCTATGTTACATTCACATATTCAATATAAATTGATATATTGATATACATTGATATATATATTTCCAGACATTCATTATCCCTTGTTTTTGGCATTCTTCCTCTTATCTAACCAGTTATAAAGTGTATTCCAGACTTCATAGTATGTTGATTCACTTTTGTCTTTGAGTTCTAAAGTGAGTCTGTCCATCTCTGCACAGCTGTAAATTTTGTGTATTACTTCTTCTTCTGGGGGTATTTCTTTACACTTCCATTTTTGAGCAAATACTAATCTTGCCGCGGACTATTTTACTGTTTCTCTGCACCCTTTTGAGGCACAGTGTGTCTCTTTCCAGCATACTGAGCTCCTGAACTGGATGCTGAGTTGCAGCCTCTCAGACTGATAAACAGAACTGTCCCATTCCATTCTGGGTCAAACTTTGTACTGACCTGGTCTTAGGATCAACAGAGCAAAAAGACGGGGCTTTGATCATGCAGCTGCAGCTGCCACCTTGACTTTTTAAAAATGTGTCCTGCAGAAGTCCCTGGTTAGAGTGTAGTTCTAATATAAGAACCTCTCCTCCAGGAGCTGACAATATATAATGATTGCTAGAACTAGTGGAAGTGAATAGTGATAAAACTAGTGATAGAAGTGTTCCAGTATTTGAGGGGTTGCCACAAAGAAGAGGGGGGGGGGGTGTTCAACCTATTTTCCCAAGCACCAGAAGACAAGACAAGAAAAAATGGATGAAAACTAATCAAGAAGACCTAGAACTAAGGTGACATTTTTTAATAGTCAGAACAATTAACCAGTGGAACAGCTTGCCTTCAGAGATTGTGGATGCTTCATCACTGGAGGTTTTTAGGAAGAGACTGGATTGTATAGGGTCTTGAGCAGGTGGTTGGACTGGACCTCCAAGGTCTCTTCCAACTCTGTTATTCTGTAGTTCTGAAGGACAGAGTAAGAAAAAATGCTTTTCAATCTAGGTTCAACCTAGTTATTTTCAACCTAGTTATTATTTTTTAATCTTCTGTTATGTCATGTTGTTGAAATATGGAATATATATAGAATATATATAGTTTATATGTCTTTGTATGTGTTATACTGTATACACATACGCATACACACACCCTCACAAATGTCCTCTTTTCCAGGATCATCTCACATTCTTTCCTTCTTCCTCTCACTCTCCCATATATGTATATTTCTTCCTCTTCCTCATCCACTTCTTCCTCCTTGTGGCATTCTCCTAGAGTTTTTTGATTTACTATTCTCTGCAGCAACAGGCTCTCTTTCTCCCCTCTCTCTTCTTTTAATTTTTCAACCAGTGAGTAAGCTTGCTTCAATCTAAGGTGCTGAACCTTTGTACCTATCATCTCTATTTCTTCTGTTTGTTCAGACCCAAGAGATAGTGTGAGAAAATCTAGATGCTATTGGCTTAAAACAGGTATTTCTGCTTACAGAACACTGAAGTAAAATGCCTGTTCTTCTCGGTGAAATGCCTGTAATCCCTGTTTGGAAAAAAAAAAATTCCCCTCATATTTTGTACTATTTGAAATTTTGATGGTTTCCTTTTACATCTCTGAGTGGGAACTAGGTCTTACAGAGAGGTTTCTGAATGCATATGGAGAGAATTAGGATACATAATTTTCTAAGCAAACATTTACATATCTGATTCAGTAATGGGTTTCAATTTAGTTTACTACTAGTTCGTACGTGCATGTGCATGCGTGCGCATGCACAGAAGGGTCCGGGCGGGTGGGCAGAGCCTCCCACTGCTGCTGGTACCGGTTTTCCCCGGATCAGGCGAACCGGTAGCAACCCACCACTGATCTGATTCCCCTATAAAAGTACCTCATTTCAATTGCTGGAATAGAAGCCTGTCTCTCTGGCTGTGATTTGATTTGGATCATCCAAAAGAATTAAAATCCAAATGGATAATAAATATTGAACTATTGCACTAGAAGCTATAGCAAAACATCTGCAATGCTAGTGGTCTACACTTTAATGCAGTTGTTCCTCAACCTGGAGAACACCAAGGAAATATGAGCTTGGGCTACTATTACTCCAAGAAACCATTGTCAACCCTGGCAGCGTATCTTCACAGCTTCAGGCTGACATTTTTTTCAACCATTTATGAAAATGCCAGGGATTGAACACGGACTTTCTATAAGCAAAGTAAATGTAGCTATTACCTTCCCTTGGAGTACTCCCAAATATAGGTAGTCCTCATTTAGGGATTGCATTGTTTGCATTGTACAGTGACTGCAGTTACAATGCATTGGCAGTTACAGTGGTGATGATAATTTTTTTTCTGTGACCAATTCTTGCATTTACAATCTGTGCATGTCTGTAAAGTGAAGAACAGCTGAAGTAAGATTGTAAGCATAGTTACAGTTTCATTTAGCAATTGCTTCACGTAACAATCAAATTACCAGTTTCAGTTGTGGTTGCTAAATGAGGGTTACCTGTAATAAAACAAGACAGCACTCAGGTCTGAAGTAAAAAGCAGTGAAAACCTTAGTACAGACAAAGTTGCCTGATATAATAGCTTAAGATATAGGACCATTTAGAGGGATAGCACAAGACCTAGAGATTACAGATCATTTGGGGCAAACACTCTCAAACGATAAATGTTGGCAGACAAGCTGTATCTCCTTTAGAAATAAACAAATGGAAGATATAAGCAAAATAAATAAATAAAATAAAGCCAAGCAATAACATTATGAGCCATGTAGATCTGGAAGTGATCTAGTGTAAGCAAAACAAAGAATGATATATAGCAACATGAGACTCAGTTGAACTTCTCTGTTTTAGATCAATGAACATATCTCACTAAGATATTATTGAATCAATTTCTTCTTCAGGAAAGTGGTCTTGCCACTTCTTTTTTTCTCACTCTCCCTCTTTTTTTTTTTTTTTTGGCACCAATACTTGGTATTTGGTTTAGAGTCCATTGCTTTAAAAAACCAGACTCTTACTCAATTGTACTCACGCAGTGAATATCGTTCTGTGTATCTTAACATTTGCACAGAAATGCCGATATATTGCTTGGCACTATTAATTAATTATTGATTAATATACTGGATTGTACTTCACTATTGTTAAGTTATTTGATCATTTTCAAATAATGTTTTTGAAACAGTTCATTATTATTATTTTTTGGCATTCTGATTCCCAATAGACCCCTCTATCCATGCATCCAATAACAGGAGACAATTACACTTTGCATCTTGATATTGTGATGGGCGTTTCTTCATTTGTTCCTCCCCTGCAGAGATTTGCGTGCCCTGACAGATAAAAAGAGAAATGGTTTATAGCAAGTTTTAAAAAACCTTCTGGGTCAACAGAGAAAGGTTCTATAGCAGTTCTTCAAAATAACTACTGCAATCCATAGGTGATTGTTGACCCAACAAAAATGCAGGGAACAATGCCATATTCAACACTGAAATATAAAAGTGTTTATTTATCGCCTATGCTTTGCACCTAAAGAATCATGCCATCAACACATATTTCTGATCATTATAATGCATTTTAACCGAAATATCATTTGCATCAATCTGTTCTGCATTTTTCTTCGGCTATTCTGTTGCAAGCCTGCACTGGAATAACAAAGAGGGGGTATTCACTCATGCATTGTAAGCAAGTGGATTGACAGGATCTTTCTGCTTGTGTCAAAATAACAACAAAAACAACAAAAACAAAAAAACCCCACCTCATCATCATACTGTTATACCACAAGCTTTTCCTCATGTGTCTATGATGTGTCACAGGTAAAGGTAAAGGTTACCCTCGCACATATGTGCTAGTCGTTCCCAACTCCAGGGAGCAGTGCTTATCTCCATTTCAAAGCCAAAGAGCCAGCACTGTCCAAAGACATCTCTGTGGTTATATGGCTGGCATGACTAAACGCCAAAGGTGCATGAAACGCTGTTACCTTTCCACCAAAGGTGGTCCCTATTTTTCTACTTGCATTATTTACATGCTTTAGAACTGCTAGGTTGGCAGAAGCTGGGACAAGTAATGGGAGTTCACCCCATTTGAACCGCTGAACTGCTGACTTTCGATCGACAAGCTCAGCGTCTTAGCCACTGAGCCACCATGTCCTTCTGATGTGTCACAACATATATACAAAAAGACCGGGCTTGTGTCATCACAACATCATTCTGCTCTTCCTTTCCCATCTGCTGCAGATGCCATTGGCTTTAAATAACAGTAAGAGGAAGAGAAGGAGGAGAGGAAGAGGAGGAGATATTTATCTTTTTTTGTCATCATATAAATATATATGATATATTACTTATGTTTTGATAAAACAAGAATAAAATGCAAAACAGAGGGGGAAAAAACATACATCCAACAGTAACACAAAAAACTGTGTACGAAAAAGAGGGGGGGAAATGTCCCAAACATCAAATAAGTCTAACCTTAAACATACAAAAAAATCCCCCCTCTAATGAAAAAAACCCCCAATAAATTCTCTTCCCCTGACATAACAGGCCTACAAATAATTATAAGCTTTCTCATCCTTATTTAATGAGAAAATGTGTAAACTAATAATTCAGATGAGGAGATCTCTATTTACTCATTGAATCAACCTAACCCTTTTGTCATCTCTGATGAAGTCTGCTTCATACAATGTTCATCTTACTTTATCAGGTGGCCACATTTTGAATAATTATGAGTGGCTGGTAGTGTGCTGTATTCCTAACAGAATTGTGCAAATTCTTTAAATTTTGCAATATTGGGGGATAAATAGCTAAAGAACCATGCTAATTCCCAGGCCCATAAATTATGAAGCAATTATGAAGGATTTGCATAGTGCTAATTTAATATACGTATCTCAAAGACATAGTCAGATTCTCAGAATATAGAAATGTAGAATGATACATATCTTGGAGCATTGAATAAACCACTGAAGGAAAATATACTGTGTGAAATGTACCTGAAATATTGACAAAGGTAAAGCTAAGACCTATCAAAGCTATCACATTTAACCCAAATATACAATGTGCTTCAGAAATGTATGCAAATCAACTTGAAACCTCAAGGAGGTTTCTGATACTATTGACATTTGTCATCCAATGATTTATCTATTGTGCTAGATCTCTAAGTCTACAAAGTGTTGTACCTGTGTCTTTATCTGGTAGCATTTTTAAACATCAACAGACCTCCCAAATAATAAACATGAAAACTTGAGGTCAAAGAGGGAATCTCGAATGGGAATGTTTGAAAAGCTCAAAACTTTAAGACTGACCTTTCACATATGGATTAAATTGTTCTTTCCTGGGAATTGTAAATAAATGACAGACTGATTATGAAATTGTCAGCTTTATATAAAGCAAAAAGGGATTAACATAGAGGGGACTGATTCATGTCTTATTAAAAGGTACCTTTGTTGTAAGAAAAAGATGATTTTGCTTACACAACTGTTAAAGCAGTGACAAGTTTTGGAAGTGGATCTGCTGAAAAAGCCTGCAGCATTTTCAAGTCCGTGGGTTTTGTTTGGTTTGCATTTGTTTTGTTTTTTTAAACCAGGAAAAAATCCAGCTTCCTCATGAATGAGCCTGATGAAGAAATCAGCTGTTATAGAAGAGGATGTTTTGTACTAGATTTAATTAAATTTGATTAAATTCAACGTGTGAACTGGGAAAAATCAGGTCATCCAACCAGCTTGTTCTCCTCTAGAATAATTCAACGGCTGTGAAAACTGCCTTCTTAGAACAAGGCAATGAGTTTGCTGAACTTTGGTATTTTCACTCAAGGGCGATCCACATGCGTAGAACAGAGTGTCTGCAAGCGGTCAGATCTTATTAAACATTTATTTTGTTTATTTTAAAAGTGCGTACCATCACTGAGGACAAGGTTTTTTCAGGGCGATTTAAAAATCACACATAAAATTCTGAATGATTGAAATACTGAAACATTCAAGTCAAAATGTCTATGGAGATTCTCAGTCATCCGGGACATGATTGTCCCAAAGGTGCTTTTTTTTTTTTCCTCAAGAAGCAAGTGGACTTTCTGGGGGTTTTTTGGTTGTTGTTCTTTTTTTTGTTGTTTTTTGTTTTTTGAAGACATTTGCTTCTCATTCAAGAAGCTTCTTCAACTCTGACTGGATAATGGGGAATGGAAGGATGTATACTCCTTACAGACATTGGTCATTTGCATTCTTTTAGTGGGTCATTAAGGTCATGGTACAACATAGGTGAACAAACACCTCAGGATTACATTTAGCAGTCAACTGTATTTAAAAGACACAGGACACTCTTTTGAAGACAGCAAAGTCCACATTTTTGACAGAGAGGACCACTGGTTTGAAAGAGGGGTCAAAGAGGTCATCTATGTCAAAATTGAACAGCCCTCTCTCAACAGAATTTATTTATTTATTTATTTATTTATTTCGATTTTTATACCGCCTTTCTCCTACTGGACTCAGGGTGGTGAACAGCCAAAGGTAAAAACATCACATACAAAATTTAAAAATATTTAAAAGAAATTAAACAAGAATTTGGCCCAATAAAATTTAAAAACACCCCTATTAAAACCAATTTACAATTAAAATATCTAAAAATACCTAAGGGGGGGGGGGGTCAAGCCAGCCCGGCTCAATGAAATAAAAAAGTTTGAAGGGCACAGCAAAAAGCCCAGAGATCAGGGATCCTACGTATCTCCAGGGGCAAGTCGTTCCAGAGGGCAGGTGCTGCCACAGAGAAGGCTCTCCCCCTGGGGGTCACCAGCCGACATTGTCTGGCCGACAGCACCCTGAGGAGTCCCTCT
This sequence comes from Masticophis lateralis, assembly GCA_030761175.1. Classification (NCBI taxonomy): domain Eukaryota; kingdom Metazoa; phylum Chordata; class Lepidosauria; order Squamata; family Colubridae; genus Masticophis; species Masticophis lateralis. Next base: position 70,750,570 of record JAUDYJ010000001.1, read on the forward strand.
CTGTGGGAGCGTACTGGCTGGTGGGAGGCTATCGGTGGCAGAAGGCGGTCCTGTAAGTACCCAGGCCTTAAGCCATAGAGTGCTTTAAAGGTGGTGACCAACACCTTGAAGCACACCCGGAATACCACCTGGAGCCGATTCAGCTCACGCAGGAGGGTGTCACTTGGGAGCACCCCGTCACTCCCATAATACTCCATGCAGCCGCATTCTGCACCAGTTGGAGCCTCCGGGTGCTCCTCAAGGGGAGCCCCATGTAGAGAGCATTACAATAGTCCAGGCGAGAAGTGACGAATGCCTGAGTGACCGTGCGTAAGGAGTCCTGATCCAGAATGGGATGCAACTGGCGAATCAGGAAGACTTGATAAAAAGCCCCCCTGGCCATGGCCGTCATATGCTATTCTAAAGATAGCTGTGCGTCCAGAAGGACGCCCAAGTTGTGAGCCCTCTCCGTGGGGGCCAATAACTCACTCCCAATAGCCAGCGATGGCATCAGCTGGCTATATTGGGACACCGGAAGCCACAGCTACTCGGTCTTGGAAGGGTTGAGTGATACAACATCATCGATCTCCAATCTACCACACAGTCCTTTCAACAGTTTCAAGAAGGCTCCGCACCCATTTTCACTTCTCAGATGACCCTGATGACCCAGATAAACCTCTAGGTGACCTTAACAACCTGCTAAGAGAATGCAAATGACCAGATGTCTGCAAGGAGTACAAATCTTTCCATTTCCCACCATCCAGTGGGAGAACTGAAGAAGCTTCTTGGATGAGAAATGAAACATCTTCAAAGAAAAACCAGAAAGTCCAGTTGCCTCTTGAAAAGAAGCACCTTTGGTTCAAGTAAAAAAAAAATTATTATAAAGATCTGCTTTCTGTTAGTTCTCACAACACTTTAGCATGGAAGATATCTGAGACAGAAATTCATGTTCTTAGGGTACAAGTATGAAGAGTTAAGAAGAGTGTTTCTTTCAGATCCTGTACTCCCAATCTGTGAAAAGGCTGAAGGAAGGATGTCCATTTACATATCACCAAGAATTTAGAAATGTGTTTCAGGATAGTAGTACAGACATAGATACAACTCAAGAAATATTACGCAGGAGAAGACCTGAATAACCAAAGACCTACAACTCAAGAAATAATTTCTATATTTTTTTAAAAAATACAATACATTGCACCATAGCAAGCTGAGGGAGATGAACATTTTCAAGGCCATAATGTCCTCTTTATGAAAGTTTTATATTAAATGAGATTAGATTGTGTTCCAATAAAGGGAACATTCCAGTGAAGGATTGTCCTCTGACACACCTTTTAATAAAGGACTCTCAGGAAATTAGAACACAACGCTCTGATTTGATGAGTAATCACAGAATAAAAAATGTTTGCTGAGTCAATTTATTATTAAGCATTTCAACACCAACTACCTGTATTTAAAGAGGAAAAAAGTACCTTCACTGGGAAAAGTCTTATTTTGTTTTTAATTGAGTTTCCCAATAATTGGCTTCTCCATTTTTTAGTTTTGTTGAATGAAATGCTCTTGTGACTCTCTGGAGAAGACCATAATAAATATTCTGAAATGTGTATTCAGAAATACTTATTCCAATAAACACCTTGTTTTATCTTAAAAGTCACAAATTATTATGTTGTTAATACGTACATCAGTATATCTGTTTAATGTCACCACACAAAATATTTATATTGTAATATAATTTGGCAAATTTGTAATGACAATCTGCATCATGTAAAGAAAATAAATTTTACTGCATTATAAAATACCAAATAACAACAGGAACATAATGAAACAGTAATAAGATTTCAATACTTACTAACACTTGTCATCAATAAATGAACAGACAAGAGCATTGATATAATGAAACAGCTTCACATGAAATAGATAGCACCCAAAATGTATGTATTTTTCCTTTCAGTGCAGATCTGTATCCTCTTTGGGCTCATTAAAAATTACTGCAACATTTTGGTTACATCCTCTGTATAGTATTGAATTACAGACATTTGAATAAAATATTTTTGTCATCACAATTATGGAGGATTTTAATTCAAAAAAACAAGATCTAGCAAGATAAACTGTGAGTCACCAGCACTTGAATCAGGGAACTGGGTGAATCATCAGTTCTGTATGGTGAAGGCACATGTGCAGCCTTGGTGCCTACCTAGTGGATTCACCTCTATCACTCAAGAACTGGTGGTCTTGGTGGCCCATAGGGCACATAAGTGTTCCTGATCCAGAGGTAGGTAGGTAGGTAGGTAGGTAGGTAGGTAGGTAGGTAGGTAGGTAGGTAGATAGATAGATAAATAGATAGATAGATAGATAGATAGATAGATAGATAGATAGATAGATAGATAGATAGATAGATAGATAGATAGATAGAAAAGGCAGTTTCACTGGAAACACAAAAGCAGCATGATGTAAAGCAGATTTTTACTGGGAAGACAGAATGAACTTGCTAATATCTGCTTCCCCAAATCTGGATTTCATTTTTTTTGACAGGCACTCTAATTTTTTATTCCATATTTATTTTTGACTGTTATTTGCTCTTTATGAAAGCCACTGTAAAAAAGAAGAGCCAAAAATCCTGACTCACACAAATAGAGTATTGCAAACTTTTACCTTCCCTCTGCTCTTTCCACACATCATACACTTTTCCATTTTGAAAGGCTTTAAATATTTAAAATAATAAATAAAAAATATTAAATTTCACTAGCACAAGCACTTCCACAGACACTGAAAAGATTATAGATAAGCTACTATTGTATATGGTACATAGTAGAAATGCTAGCATCACACAAAATAACATTTCATTATGTTAATAAAAATTTAGGAACTGTTGGCAGTTCATAGATTCATATCACTGCTAGAAAAAAAAATAGAAAAACTATTCATTAAATTTAGTCATACTCATACTTAAAATCTGTGCGTGACACAATTTTTGTTTTAATTGCACATTTCCCTCTGATTGTGACCCACTAGGGAATACCAAGATACGTCATCCAAGATCCGAACCATTCAAGTTAATGTTTTCTTTTCTCTGGAAGTATGTTTAAATTTAAATTTTCTCTGTTTGCATCCCTTCCCTTTTTAATGACAAGTCATTTTACATAATTTTACAAATATATTTCCAATAGTTAAAGCATAGATTATAAAGCTATGTATGAAGCATCCCTGATTAAAATATTTACTGAAACAGCCTCAGTTGATAATTTGAAATGAACAATAATTCACTAATTATTTATTTATGTAAGGAGTACAATGTTTTTCAATGGAGATAGGATAAGTGTAAATCTACTGTTTGGCAACTACTAGGGAACCCTCTGTGTAAATTAAGCCATAAAGTGATCCACTATAATTTTGCTGATTTCTGTTGAATTAATAAATCAACACTGAACACTACAGATATCATTTTTCAATGCAATGGTTACAAGCTAGTATAGATTTTTCCATCAGGCCCTGCATGATTATCTGAGCAAAACATTTTCTAAGAATCCAAACTGCTGTAGGCCAAATAATCAGGCATCTATATATATATTGTGCAAGAGCAGCCTAAACCATGTTGGTGACTGAGGGTTTGGGAATTCTCAATCCAAGAGTCAGTTTGGTGGTTAAAGTGCTGCCATAGAAGTCAAGAGACCATAAGTTCACATTCCATCTTAAATATGAAAGCCTGGCTAGACGGCTTTGGCCAATCACTCTCTCTCAGCCCAATTCACCTCACAGGATGTTGTGGGGAAAATAGGAGGAGGAAGAAATATTAGGTTGCCTAGAGTTGTACCTGAAAAGAAAAAGGTGGAATAAAAATCTTTTTGAAAAAATCTAATGCCGCTTCTGTCTGAGGAACAAAACATGCTGATAGGAGTGGACAACTATTACCCCTTTATGACCTGTGGACTTCAATTCCCAGAATTCTTGAGCCAGCCTCAAGAATTCCAACTGAAGAATTCTGGGAGTTGAAGTCCATAGGGGCCCCATTGCCCGTCTCTGTGATAGAGGAACATAAAATATATTGAGATGTTTCTGCTTTTCAATCACAGATAACTGTTCCTTTTAGTTGCTATTTTTCTGGCTTGTTTCTGTAATCATGTCTTTAACACAGGGGTTCGTTATAACGCAAGAAAAATACTTCTGTTCATTTCTGCAAAGCAATTTATTGTAAAAGACACATGCAAAATATGCTGTGTTTGGGTGTAGTTCTGTCTAATCCTATAGATCAGTGGTCCCTGGTGCCCAACCCTCCATTGATTCAGTGGAGAGAAGTTTTTCTCTGGACCAGAGGGAGCATGGTTTCGCAAGCTGCCTTCATCCTGTAAATGGGCCTTCGTTTGTTTGTGCAGCCTGGTTTGTGGCATGCCATGGCCTGGTGCTGGTCCACAGAGCAGGGATTGGGGACTCCTGCTATAGATGTCAGCTCTAATGTAAGTACTACTAAATTCAGTGGGCCTTAATCACATATAAAATTGCATTAATGGAAGATGCATCATTCACTTGCTTAATTCTGAAAGCAATGTAAGTTTCTTTTTTTAAAAAAAATTAACATGAATGGGGTTTTAGTCTCAATCTATGCTTGGCACATAACAAGCAATAATGGAATGTCACATAACTTGACATTCTTGTTGTTTTTATCTGCCATGTAATTTCCTCAAATAAGGCACTTCCAGCTCACAAATATATTTCTGGTTGAAGGAGCTGCAGACAGTTACGACTGCTAAACCTTTAGAAAAGGAAGAAATCTGCTGTGGCCCACAATCCATGTGCATCTCTTCTTAGCAACATCTAATTGCTAATCTTAATGGATGGAAACCTAGCACAATTGCAGCAGAAAATAGAAATGACATCTGGAGCAAAACTCAAATGTGTTTTTTCCCCCCAATACATTTGCACAGATTGAACAGTGCTCAGGTAACCAGGTGCAACACAGGCTTTTGTGCCATTAATAGATACAAAAAGGAACATTTTGGCAGATATATCTCATTATGATGTTTGGTGAAAAAAACACCCCTCTTTTACATAGCTATTGGAAGTTACAAAAGCCCTTGTCTGTTTGCATCTCATCATTGGACAGTTATTGAAGTCAAATTCAAACAATATAAGAAATCTGATAAGCTTTATGGGGGATATTGGTTAGCAAGGAAATTATAAGTACTGGAACTTAATCTTATGTATAAGTTGTTCATCTACATAATAATAATAATTGACTACAATATATTCATCTTTTTTTTCTGAATAGAGGCTCTAAAATTCACTGGGACACTTTTCAGCACATACTATTCCCATAAAATCCTGCTGGAAGGTTAGGGTAAGGGACAATACTATTAATACAGAGGGAAAAAATGCAGATATTCTCTTTGGAATGTATAGATTTGCTTTGTAAGGTTGAAATATTCAAAACTAAATAACACGTTCTATGTTCTGCTTTGAATAGTCTTCAGCAAAAATAGTAAATAGTATTTACGATATACTACTATATGATTTGCTTTGAGTTCTCTTTCCTGAGTGGTTTAGAAAAACGCTGATATCCATTCCTTACTGTCCATGTCTCAGATGCCCATTATCTGGAGATGGAAGTAACCACTGCTTGTTTCCAAAGTCGTGGAAGCAAATAGGATGGAAGTTAAAATTTGTATTCATAATTTCAAAATACCACTCACTCACTCCCTCATTCACTCCCTCAGAATAGAGCTGGAAGGAACCTCGGTAGTCTTCCAGTCCTGCTCAAATAGGAGGCCCTATATAATTTCACCCAAGTGACTGTCCAGTCTCCTCTTAAAAACCTCCAGTGATGAAGCACCCAAAACTTCTGACAGCAAGCTGTTCCATTGGTTAATTGCCTTCACTGTTAGGAAGTTTATTTCATTTATTTTTATTATTATTATTTGAACTTGTATCCCGCCCTATCTCTGAGGGGACTCAGGGCGGCTCACAACAATAAAAACAAGCCAAATCAATGTTAAAATACCCAATAAGATTATAGAAAGACCATTAAAATCCCTTTTAAAACCCCCTTCAGTCCAAACCAGCCAGGCAGAATAACCATGTTTTAAGGTCACGGCGGAAAGAGCGGAGATTAGGGGCCACCCGGAGCTCCAGGGGGAGCTGATTCCACATGATAGGTGTGCCCACAGAGAAGGCCCACTCCCTAGAGGTCGCCAGCTGACATTGTCTGGCTGACGGCACCCCAAGGAGGCCCTCCCTGTGGAAACACACCGGGCGATGGAGAGCTGTCGCTGGCCACAAATGGTCCGCCAGATACCCGGGCCTAAGCCATTCCTTAATTCCATGTTGCTTCTCCTCTTGATTAGTTTCCATCCATTGTTTCTTGTCCTGCCATCTGGTGCTTTTGAAAATAAGTTGACCCCCCTCCTCTTTGTGGCAGCCTCTCAAATATTGGAATATTGCTGTTGTGTGTTCTCCCCCACCAGTCCTTCTTTCCTCTAGAATAGTCATACCCAGTCCCTGCAACCATTCTTCATATGGGCTCCAGGCCTTTTATCATCTTAGTTGTTGTTCTCTGCACTTTTTCCAAAGTCCGAACATCTTTTTTGTAATGTGGTGTTCAAAACTGGATGCAGTATTCCAGGTATGTCCTTACTAAGGCTTTATAAAATGGTACTAATATTTCACCTGGCCTTGATTCTATACGTCTGTTTATACAACCAAGGATTGTATTAGTTTATACACTGCATACACAACATGTTGGACACAAAGTATAATTCTGAGCAATTGGGGGGCAGAACTGAAATCATCTTGAAAGAATGACCCCCTTTCTCCATCAAGTTTTCCTTGTGTTTGAAAGAATTGTTACAGGAAACAGATACATTCACTTTCTCCCACTTCTGAGTCATAGTTATGTACTTCCTTGACCACATGCTGGCACGAGCCACTATTAAACTGAAAGTACCACAGATCTAATTAAGTCAGTAATGGGTTTTCCACTGTTGTATTCTCTGAGTGACAGTTTAATAAGGAACTCCAAGGGGGATGTATAAATCGGAACTAAACTTCATCTTTACAAGATAGATCCCATGTGGCCTAAAAAATAGCCTCTTAAGGAAGTAGAAATGTAATATCTCTAGTAGCCACTCTGATTCACTTGCATTTCGATCCAGGAATACTGGCTGTCTTTAGAAAAGTTTGTATTGGTATTTTTCCTTGAACACATTGCTTCTGAAAATGGGAATTCTCATCACATGTTGTTGCATGTATTTCATTTACTTGAACAATGAGCAGTCTTCAGGGAAAAGTTACTAAGTTTTAAAGGACAGATCACTGGAAATCTGAATTTAAAAATGGACATGTGCTGTATTTACAAATACACCAATACACTATAAGCAAGTTAGCAAACATTACTATCAGCAGACTTACTAATTCAGACTAGACTGTTTTCCAAATGAAGAAATCCTTTCTAATAAGACAGAAGATCAGGTTTGTGATATCCTATAAATTTAAATTATAAATAAATATATATTCCTCCAGCCGGTAATAAAGCCATGTCATAACAATGAACTTCATTTATTTGCAGTTATCATCCAAAATTGTGTGGCACTAGTGGCACACACATCTACTACTACTGTATCCCAATAATCCCAACTGACCACATTAGTTTGTGGTCTGACTAATCTGGTGCAATCCTAATCCAACATGCTTCCAGTTTTGGGTTCAATCACCAGTTTCTCTTTTTGATCCACTATGATGGCTGTTTTCATCTCATGCTTTCCCACTCATGTAAAATCAATTATTGCCCTTATGAGAACATACTGATGATTGGAACTATTGTGGCTATTGCCTTCTTAAGAGGAGGAATTCCAGCTAATGAAATTCATAATAGACAGCATAAGAATATATAGAGCATTTGAATGCCCACCATAACTTTGGGATTGACAATCTAATTATAACGGCCTAACAGTGGTTAAAATCTGTTCTAAAATGGATGAATAATTATCCCTTCAAAGGTGGTATTAAGATAATTTCTGCAGCCTTGCTCTACCCTCATGACTGTGCTCTGTGTAACAACTCATTTGCCAGCAGAAAAAGAAATATGAGTATTTTTCTCATCATCCATGCTAAAATATCAGACATTTGGCCTAATAATCATATGCATTGCTGTGGATCTGGGATGTGCTTTGTTTATATGTGTATGTTTCAATAAACCATGTTTGCCTTTCAAAACAGGAGTAATCACAGAAGCCATATGGCTTCTTTGTAAAGATCTCTGTAAAGCTCTGGCCATTTGACCTGATGTCCACATTGCAGAAGGAATTATGATGGAAGGAAAGGGAGGAGGGGTGAGGACTGTGGTTATTATCTCAGCATGACGGTGTTGGGTAGGAAAAGCATTAAAACAACTTACAGCCTGCCAGTATTCCACATGTTGCAGAGATATCTGTGGTGGCTGAAAGGCCCTTGGAATTTGCTTCTGTACATAGGGGTACCTAAAAGTTAGTTTGTTTATGAACCCCAGTCTTTTGATTGCGGTGGTTGATTTCTTGTCCAGACTGTTTGTTGTAAGTGGTCTAGAATAATTTGGAGTGGGCAGCTATAAAGGAGAAGGGGAAAGGGGAAAGGAAAGAGGAGGAGGAGGAGGAAGAGGAGGAGGAGGAGAATTTTAAACAGCTGTTTTGCAAGAGTTATGCAAAAGTAAGTGAGCTTATTGTTCCTATTAAAGTATTATTTTACATTTTACTTTTTTTGCTAATTCTAATAAATTTTATTTTGTAAAGTTGTACCATTTTATCTGATTTATACATTACAATTATATCATTAAAAATTAGTGGTACATTTATTTCTTGACCAGTCTGTATCAGGGGTGAAATCCAGCAGGTTCTGACAGGTTCTAGAGAACCGGTAGCAGAAATTTTGAGTAGTTTGGAGAACTGGCAAATATCACCTCTGGCTTGCCCCAGAGTGGGGAGGGAATGGGAATTTTGCAGTATCCTTCCCCTGCCATGCCCACCAAGCCATGCCTACCAAGCCATACCATGCCCACCAAGCCATGCCCACAGAACTAGTAGTAAAAAAATTTGAATTTCACCACTGGTCAGTATCCCAAGAAAATCATTAGTTTTATTTGGTGAGTTAGATGCTGGTCTTTTTCCTTACGTACAGTATATCTTAACTTTTACAAAATTGATAAAAATTTCTTTGAAATACATACAAAGAGTTGTAGATAGGATAGTTAATATGCCAAAGCCAGATTCCCAGGTAGACTAAGTAAGACTAAGTGAATAGTGCCCAAGTGATAAGTACTGTATTCATGTAAATGCCTTTACTTTTGTTTTTGAATTTTTAAAAACAATAAATAATGATACTAAATATGTTCATAGACAAAATTCAACATATTTTGCAACATTCGGAGTTTTACATTCACTTAGGCCCATATTCTGGGCAGAATGCAAAATTGTAATCCATGAGGTAGATAAAAGATTCGCAGGAAATTTAAATATAGCTTATAATTTTTATTTACTGGGCAGAAATGAGCCACAAGTGCCAATAGTGAAAAAAGGTGAGGAAGATATAAAAGGTAAGATAGGTATAAAATTTTTGCTTTGCTGAACTGACCTTTACCTATGTGGATTCTATAAAAGGTGATTTGGATAACATTTGGAATTTAAATCCCAAATTTTTCTTTAGGTAGGAATGCAATATGCAAAATAAATAAAAAAATTGTCTGAAGAATGACATGTTTGCCTCCCTTATATCTTCATAATCAACCAGTCCAAATGCCCTTTAGATCCTCAGTGTGGCTGAACACTTCAATTAATCCTCTGAAGCCACTCAATTCGGCTCCAAGCAACAATACAATAACAACAATTGGCAAGTTACATTTTGCAGCTTGTCAAACCCTGCAAATGATAACACAAAAGACCAAGGACAGAGATATTATTTCCCCATATCAGTCAGCAAAACACATATATCAGCTCAGTTTATCTTATTCAAGGTGATAAGAGCTCACCACAATTATACCACTCTCTAGCAACCAAGTCCCAGAAGCAATGCAACAGTTCTTTTCCTGCAAGCTTTTCCAAACTGAACTAATAGATTTGGGCTGCAAAAATCCAGATAATCACCAGAGATACCACCACCACTACCTCATTTCTGTCATCTAGGGGTCATTCAGCGGTTTGCCACCCAGTTCTCTGTATCTTACTTTGAACAGAGTATCTCTGCCTTCAGAGACTTAGCCTGAACAATTCAGGGAGTTTGTATTGGCATAAAAAGAACGGGAAAAACTTGCAGTAATGGAGTACATTATGATCTCTGGCAGGCTTTTACTTCCCATAAAATAGCAGAAAATTCATTTTATTTTTTAAAAGCCATTATAATATATCTGAAAGCATGGAAGTTGGTTTGAAAGATCAGGAAAGAGAAGTTTGAAGTCATTTCCTATATTATTTTATAGCAAGTGACATCGCCCTAATCTATCAGGAGGTTATTAGATTTTCTGGGGTTTCTTAAGTGCCATGCTTTTCCATTTCCCATACCAGTAATCAAAGAAAAATAGGCAATAATATAAACAAGAAGTTTATATTGTACGTTGACCAGAGGCTCAACGTTGACTCAGCCTTCCATCATTCCACGTTTGGTAAAATGAGGCCCCAGATTGTTGGGGGCAATATGCTAACTCTGTAAACCGCTTAGAGAAGCTGTAAAGTACTGTGAAGCAGTATATAAGTCTAAGTGCTATTGCTATCAATGGAACCTCAGGGATTGCCTTTTAAATTTACTATGTGAAAATATCACTCCTGGTTCAACCATGTAGAAGCAACCTCCTTACACTGATAAAGTTAGAGATATGTGCACAAGATAGCAAGACAGGGAGAGGAAGGAGAATGGCTGCAAAAGCTGAACCAAACTTGAAGACAGAACATAATTTGTACAAATGCCCAGAAAGAGACCAAACTGCTGAATTTGCTCAAGATGGATAAAATTGTGCTTAATAGGTGTTCTCTTTTGAAGAACTGGGCAATATGCTTCAGAAGACAGATGGATATTACTTATCCCTTATTCAGATATGGGATGTGTGTGTGTGTGTGTGTTTGAAAAACTGTCTACTTGACAAACATCAGAGTTCAGTTTAGCCTTCTTTGCTATAATATTTATCCCTGAGAATTCCTCCGCGCAATTTTAGTGGCCTCTGCCAGTGTGCAGTTGGGGTGCATTTCTAAGTAGTCTTTGTCAAATCTGCTGTTCCTATCTCACCTGTATAAAGAACAAAGAAAAAAGCACGAGGAGCAGTGGAAACGGAAAGCAGAATATGGGGATTGTAGCCAGAGACTGTCTGAAAGGGAGATATGCTTCTGGAATTACTACTGGAATTGGTATGTCTACTTTAATGAAAAGAGGACTAGGGATGGCATAATAGCAGTGTTCTGATATCTAAGAGGTTTCCACAAAGAAGAGGTGGTCAACTTATTTTCCAAAGCAGGGCAAGAAGCAATGGATGGAAACTAATCAAGAAGAGAAGCAACCTAGAACTAAAAAGAAATTTCCTGACAGTTAGAACAATTAATCAGTAGAACAACTTGCCTCCAAAAGTTTGAATGCTCCAACACTGAAAGTTTTTAAGAAGAGATTGGACAATTATTTGTCTGAAATGGTATAGGATTTCCTGCCTGAGTAGGGGGTTGGACTAGAAGACCTCCAAGGTCCCTTCCAACTCTGTTATTTTGTTATTCTGTTGTGAATAACATTGAGTTGCTACAGGCAAATTCTGCAAGAGGCAATAGTTTGTCCAACTGTTCTTCTAACAACTGACATAGCATCTCAAGTGCACCCATTCCTTGTTTGGAGACTACCTCAGTTAGTAAACATTCACAAATAGAATAATCTATTTCCAACTACATTTTATGTGCCTGACAACAATGCATGCCAGAGTAAGAGTTAGCTGCACAATGAGACTGCAGTAACCAGTTATATTCATCATCATCTCTCTCATATGTTCACTTAACAACCATTTTGCTCAATGACCTAGTCATTGGAACAAAACCTAGTTACTAAATGAGTGTAAGTATACCGTAACAGTTGATACACTTGCTCCAGTTACCCATCAGAGGCTAGATCAGGGGTGAAATCCAGCAGGTTCTGACAGGTTCTGGAGGACCGGTAGCAGAGATTTTGAGTAGTTCGGAGAACAGGTAGTGGAAATTTTGAGTAGTTCCAAGATCCGGCAAATGCCATCTCTGGCTGGCCCCAGAGTGGAGTGGGAATGGAGATTTTGCAATATCTTTCTCCTGGAGTGGGGTAGGAATGGAGATTTTGTAGTATCTTTCCCCTACTATGCCCACCAAGCCACGGCCTCCAAGCCACACCATGCCCACCAAGCCATGCCCACAGAACCGGTAGTAAAAAAAATTAGATTTCATCACTGAACTAGATGATGCAAAGATGGCAAATAAATCTGAATTTCTGTGTATAGAGACAGAGAGAGGAAAAAAAATGAGAAGAAAATGAGAAATTTTCTCTTTAAAGACTATATCTGATCATTATTATAACTTGGGCAGCTAAACAGAGTCAGCTGCAAAAGGAAATTGTTCTGATTTTTCACAACAGATGTCTTATGAATGCTGTAGCAGGCTATTTAATTCTCTTTGTGATGTGATAAATAAGATATTTTGGATCAGGAAGCTGATAAGAACATTTCCAATGGCTTTCCAGTTATTTCCTTTATTATTACAGATACTTGGACTACAACGAAACCCTGGAAATACCCAAGGCTATTCTTTGTGTAATAGAAAGTCATTTTCTCTGTATAAGTTTTTAAAGCCATAATATATACATATAAAAAACAGATTTAATAAAAGTTTCTATAATTGGAATACAGAAATATTCTTTAAAAAGGTCCCAGAATTGCTTCTACCTGAGTTATGATCCACACAAAATTAAATTCCGGAAAGACGTATTGATTTCAATGAACTCAATTTTTTCCAGGTAAGATAATGGCACTAGAGGTTATGCTGTTATACTAGAAGTGCTTGGATATGAGAAGATGTGATTGTTGAAATTCTAGGTATAGCATTTGGACATTTGCACATTTAAATAGATTGTCTTTCTTCATTTTCTTTGAGGTATAAACCTAAGTATTAGTTAACTTAAAAAGGAAACAGACAATATATTAAGTAATGTAGGAGATGATTAAGTGGAGCCCGAGGGTGGGGTCAAATGCATCATCAGTCTGGAGTCACTGTACTCCCACAAGAGGCCTAAATCAGCCCCCTGTGAATTCCATTGATTCTTACCTAGCACGAATTTACTCTAATTTTTAGATAAGATTCTTGAATATATGTAACATGAAATATACCTGAAATACTTTGAATTTAACTCCTGTTCTTGATTACTTGCACCTGACACATAACCTGCAATCTGTTCTCCCTCAGATTCAATTGTTTTCATTATATTATCCCAAATCAATTCATTGCAGAATAAAAGGGTTTTCATTTAACTATAAAGACCAGTGGTTCCCAAAGTGGACGGTACTGCCCCCTGGGGGGCGGTGGGATGCCTTAGGGGGTGGTAAGAGGCAAGGGGGTGGCAGGTGGGCACTAGAGGCAAAAGGGGGCGGCAGGGGGTGCTAAGTGGCAAGGAGGGTGGCCCCCACCCTCTGCAGTTATCTCCTTGCAAGCAAACAGCAAGAAAAAAACAACTCCTTTCAGCTTCAGCATAGGCTAATTAGCCTGTTGATTAGATCCACAACTCTCAGCTGATTTGCTCTCAGTTGTTTTGCGCAGGGATCTGCCGCTTGCTACAAAGAGCTAAATTGCTGGAGCAGATTTTTTTTTCTCCTTGTGTAATTCAAGCTGAAAACGAAACCGAAAGTAAAACAGGTTGGCTTTGATCGTTGGAAAATTAGGCAGAGACAGATTTTTTTTCTTTTTCCTCATCAAAAAAGGTAGGTGCAAACAATGGGAAATTTAGGGCAAAAAAGGAGAATTCAAGATTTTAAAACACAAAAGGAAAAAAAGCTCTATTTAACTACGGAATTGTAATAATTGAGATACTATTGTATATTGTGTTGAAAGCAGAAATGGTTAAGTTGTGGTTTGGAGGAATATATGGGGAAAATTATTTGGTTTATTATTGGTAAATATAATTAATTGATTTGTAAGAAATCAATTGGATTGCACGGAAATAATTGGAATATTTATGTTCATATTGATTATTATACAAAAAAGATAGTTATATAACTAATTGATGTTTATTAAAATGTTGAATTTGTATTAAACAACTGTAATATTACATAATTAACCAATGTGAGGATGGATATAAAAATAAATGACAATGGGAAGGGGTATAATATAGAATAGAAGGGAAAATTGAATTTGATTAATATTAGAGATGAGGATGAAGGGTAATATTTTTTAAAAAAAAATAGATGAGGAATAAATATGGCAAAAAAAATATGGCAAATATAGTAATTGTAAATTTAATTGAAATGACTAAATGCTGTTTAAATTTGTGAACCGGCCAAATACTCTGTTCAAAGAAAATACTTTGTATGTTTGTATGTGTGTTTCTAATTATTGCTATTTATTCATATTTGTTCTCTTTTATTCTTTAAAGTTCAACAATTCATTCTTTATCTTAATATCTTTATACTTGTTTGGGGTTGCCTTTCTTCCATTTCATCTTTTTTTATTGTACAGCAATCTTTCTCCTCACACCTACCACCTCTCTCTTTTCTTTCCTTCTTACTTTCTCTTCCCCCCCTCTCTTCTCCTCCTCCATATTTCTTCTTCCTTTCTCCTTCTCCTCCTCTCTTCTTCCCTCTCTTATCCTCACTTCTACTCTAATTTCCCTTCCCTTCCTTCCTCCCTTCTCTTCCTTCTCTCTCTCTCCTTCCTTCTTCCCTCTCTATTGCTGAATTCATTTTCAATTTTATATTTTCCAATATGGAGTCCAGGCAACCCCGGTCTTTCTTTCATTTATCAAGTATGTTTCTCAAAAATTCCCCTCATCTTTTTAATTATTAGCAGTATATTTCATTTTATTCCATTTTTTCTATTGAACCCAGTGTAATCATCTTTATCTTCTTTTTTCAATTATTTCCTTTTCAATATTAGCTCCTTGTTTCTCCTGCTTCTCATTCATCTTTTCTCTTTTTTTTGCAAGCTAACCAATTATCTGCTTCTTTATTTACCTTAAATGCCTCCCTTACTTTTTGAAACATCTCCCTTAGTGTCTCATATTCATCCTCCCAATTCTCCATATTTTCAATTTTAAAAGGCTAGATTTTTAAGCTTATTCTTTTCATTTACATATGGGGGGGGGTGCTTTTCAAGGAGCCACAAGGGGAGGCTGAGAGCAGAGTCATTCTGACAGTGTCTTTTAAAATTGCTTGGAAGACCCATTTTTCCCCTAACAATAATGGTTTGTATACTTTGGAATAAAACTTATACCTGGAAAAAGTATTTGCAAAACTTGAGCAGAAGGAAAAGAAAGGCAGGACTGGACTCATTATCAGTAGCTAGTTAGTTCATTGTTATCAGTGACTCCCAGTGATTCTAAACTCATTTTAAGACTGGGATTGGTAACTACTGAAATTTAAGTATTCAACATTGGTCTCAGAAATCTTTGATTTGAACTATCAAATCTTTGATTTGAACTTTGATTTGAACCATGGCAAGAAAAATCGTAAAATGGGGCAAAACTCATTTAACCATAATAATTTCTAAATATTTTAAGGGTAGAGAATTCAAGTGTTGAGAATGAGCCATTATTTTGTCTCTTTTTCCACACTAGGTATCAATATTTGATTTCTTTTCATTTTATTCAAATAACAAAAGAAAACCCAAATACGGTTCAGTATGAATTGGCTTTCCAGTCCTTCCTTGATGCATTGTTTCACATTGGTTATCTAGTTTAAATGCCAAAGAAAAATCAATGATATATTTTTCAGACTTCTGGAGGATCACACTGTCAATTGTTCACACTGCTCAAGCAAAATTAACAGGTGTGAATTAAGTTTTAGCTAAAAAATGGAGCTTTAATTCCAGAAGTCCATTCTTTAAACTTGGACTTCTGGAATTAAAAGGCTCTGGATTAAATGGTACTTCAGACAAAAGATGGAGAAGAATATCTTGCTTTTAGACATGATAATAGCTGTCTAGAAAGGTGAGTTATGAGCTATTTTGACATCATCAGAAATTTAATTTATTACCTGTTAAAAATGCAAAGACAAAGAGTACAAGGAGCAAATAAAAGACCTTCATGTTGGGGTTGGTTCTGGACCAAATCTTACTTGTGGAAGAGAAACTAGCTCTTAGCCCTCCTTGTGACTTCTTGAAAAGCATCTCCTCCCCCAGCTCCACCGCCTAAGGAGGCAGGGGAGGACTGCAGGTTGATTCCAAGGGGGTCTGGGAATGGGTGTGAATTCATCCCACAGCCCTCTCCATCTCCTCCTCTGTGAAATTGCTTTCTCCCACTCGCTGGTAGTCAGCAAATTCAAGAGGAACCCCCAGCTGAGAATCACTGCTCTAGATTGGTTGATTCAGGGGATTTCTTTAGTGTTAACTAATAGTGTTAGCTATTTTTGTTACAGGGATAGATTTGTATTGGAGCAGCCTGCAGGCCTCCCAAAGGCTCTGCGAACCCTGTTTTTGCAAAAAACGGGCCCGTTTTTCACAAAAATGGGACATGCGGAACAAGGCTTCAGGAGGCCAAAAAATGGCTGCATTCCGTGTATTTTACTGTTACTATCTTCCTTAGCGGGTCATGCAAACCGCTTTTCCAAACAATGCTATTTATGGGGGGGGGGCAGTGGTGGGTTGCTCCGGTTGTCCCTGGTTCTGTAGAACCGGTAGTAAAACTGGTAGGAGGCCCTGCTCACCGACCCCGACATCACCAAAATGCTTCTGCGCATGTGCAGAAGAGCACGTGCATGCATTAGCAAAGTAAGAACTTGGATGTCCCTGCATTTGGCCCAGCACCTCCAAACATTACACCACATTTTAATTCCCCCCCAATCTTTTTCTTCCTCAAATAGTCCAGCCAACCAAGTAATATGTCAGAGAAAGGCTCTAATTTAGCTTTTGGTATTAAAATATTTCGGTCTGAAATTTATTTGTAGGCAGAATTAGCTAAAAATCTTTGCATGTCAGCATGTACTTCTAAACTATTGTATGTCATCTTGGCTGGTCAGTGAAGCAACTGTGGATGCAAGATAAAAGAAGATGAATTTGGAAAAATACAACAGATGAAACACGAAAGAGCAAGCCAGATTTTAAATAGCAGCAGGATAAATCTGAGTGTTTCTTTTTCTCACTCTTCCCTCCAAATGAAACTATTTTAACAAATGCTAGGAGAAGAATGAGACCTACATTTCAGAATTCATAAGGGCTCAAGGGCTCTGATGGAAGAGTTGCAGAGATGAGAAGCTTCAGTGGACAACTAGCCATGTTCATTACACCACTCAGTCCTCCCTCAGCTTGGCCAGTATGTGGAAGGAAAGATGCAACTAATTGCAAGAGTCTGCAGTTCAGGAAAAAACAGAAAGTTCATTAAACTGCCACACTGCCTTTGTAGCTCATACAAAGGTACCTAACACAGTATCCTGAATCCATCTGAAGTTTTAGTTTGTGGTAACAGTTCAAGTGAACATCTTTAAAAGTAAACTATTTCTCTGGAATGTCACATATTAATATTTCTAAATCATCTGAAGAATCTTGGAAGTTTACTAGTCCAGAAGCAGTAAAACAGATACACTTGGCATTTCTTACTTCGAGTCCAGAAGTTTGAAAATGGCACTTTGCACAAAGTTAAATGCTCTAAGCATCTGCCTTTTAAAGTCAAAGTGTACATAATTACCATATAAAATATATCCTCCTGAAAACTACTATCAACCATAGTTTCAAAACAGAGCAGTTGGAAGTAAGTGTGTAAATTACTCATTCCATTTATTTTCAAAATCTTTTTCCAGCTTGTTTTCTTCTTTCTAATGTGGGAAAAGAAATGTGTTAATAATACACTGTAGTTGCAATGAACACTGTTAAGATGCAAATAGTACCATATGCTGCATTTAAGAAGAAACATGTTGATGATTTTCAGCATGTAGTCAGGAGAGGGTCCTTTTTCACTTTTTAAAAAATCAGTTTCTCTAGCTCACAGACTTCAGTATAGCAGAATACGTGTCTGTGGAGGCCCTGATAGGGTGCAGGCTTCAGCTCAATCCAAAGAAGACTGAGTTAGCTTTGGGTTTTTGGACCTGGTGATTCTGTGGGTCTTCCACTTTTGGCATTTGTTGGGGTAGCACTATCTCAGACAGATGAGGTGCACAATCTAAGGGTCTTCCTGGACTCACAGGCTCTGCTTGATGAGCAAATGACAGCTATGGCTACAAGGGCTTTTCCACAGCTTTGGATTGCGTATCAATTGTACCTGGACCTGGACTTGGACCTGGACCTGGACCTGGACCTGGACCTGGACCTGGACCTGGACCTGGACCTGGACCTGGACCTGGACCTGGACCTGGACCTGGACCAGAAGCCTTACTCCCAGTCACCTCCTGTCTGGACTACTGCAATATACTCTACATGGGATTGCTCCAGCTGGTGGAATGGGCAGTTATTCATCACACATGACCCCATTCCCATGAGCTGCATTAACTACAAGTGTCTTTCTAGTTCAATTCAAGGTGCTGGTAGTCACTTCTAAAGTTTTTCATGGCCCAGAGCTGTGCGACTGTCTTTTATTTGCACTGTCCTATCCAATCCAATAGAAAAGGTGTGCTCTCAAAAGTGGAAAGCAGAGAATATACCTTCGGAGGAAGAAGTAATTTAAAAAATGTTAGATTGTGCAGAAATGAATAGATTAACTATGATGATAAAGGAAAGAGAAGATACAGAATATTTTAAGATATGGACTAAATTTTACTATTGGTTAGAAAAGAGATACAAATAAGTTTTTAAAAGAGAAAGTTGGTTGTAATTAGAATAATATATTAGTGGACAATCTTTGTAATGGATTTGATGAGACTGAAGACAGAAGAGGTAGAGAAGAGAAGAAACTTTTGAAGATAACACCGAAATGTCACATGGAAGAAATGAATGATGTACTAAATGTTTGTTTGTTTTAAAAAATTTAAAAAAATTGTTTAAAAAAAAGAAAAAAGAAAAGGTATGCTCCGTGTAGAAACAGGTAAATGTTATTGATTGACAATGCCTAGAAGAAGAACCTTGACTGACATGATGTTTTCTGAAACAGCATCCCTCAGAGATCCAGCTGGCCTTAATCCTACTGGTGTTTTCATAAGGCCTTAAAAAACTGATTCTGTGCTCAGGTCTATATCCCTATATAGGCAAAGGAACTCATGTGCTTAGGTTTGGATTCTTAGATGTGTGTAGGAGCCCATCTCTTGGTTGTGTTGATGGCTTTTTTTCCCCACTCGCAATGATTTTTGTATTTGTATTTGCTTTTTATTTACTTTTAATATTACTTTTAATATTGTTTTGGAAGGCGAGTCATGTAAATTGATTAAATAAATAAAAATGTGTTAAGAAATAACAGTATTACAAAAAGTCATTGGTATTAGTTTTCTATAGAATAGAATAGAATTCTTTATTGGCCAAGTGTGATTGGACACACAAGGAATTTGTATTGGTGCATACGCTGTCGGTGTACATAAAAGAAAAGATACATTCGTCAAGAATCATAAGGTACAACACTTAATAATAGTCATAAGGAAACAGTCAATATAAATCTTAAGGATAACAGCAACAAGGTTTCATTCATACAGTCATAAGTGGGAGGAGATGGGTGATAGGAACAATGAGAAGATTAATAGTAATCAAAATAACCAAATAGTTACCAAAGATACTTTATTCTCTTTATTCATAACTAAGACTTTGTCTCACTAATACCAATCAGCTATGTTCTAAATAAGAACCATGTAGGCATTCTAAAACTGATTGATTGGATTAAAACAAGATACCATTGGAATTCTAAGCATGCATTTCTAGATATATTAGTTTCAGCTGAAGCAAATTCTTGATATCAGAGAAACTTTATTTGCAAATTCCTTTGTCTAATGTTTGCTAAATCTTTCTCTTGGCCTGCTAATTGCTTTTAGAGATCTTCCTGTGCCACTTTCCCACATTTACTGAAATCTTTACAAAGGCACAGAAAT
This sequence comes from Masticophis lateralis, assembly GCA_030761175.1. NCBI lineage: Eukaryota > Metazoa > Chordata > Lepidosauria > Squamata > Colubridae > Masticophis > Masticophis lateralis. The sequence continues at coordinate 70,770,695 of JAUDYJ010000001.1, forward strand.
GATAAGAGGATTGTGTCCGTGCTTAAACTATTGAAATATTAGTCCTGCTCTTTGGAGTCCAGTATAGTGACAAAATTAATTGTTGCTTTTAATACATACTACAACTGATTCATCTATTTGTATCTCCCACCATGAAATGCACACCCATTTTTCCCCAACGCCTTTCCATGTTTTTGCATGATTACTCATCTAGGTGGAAGACTAGAAGGCAAAAGGAAGAGGCTTGTAGAGCCATTTGATTGATGTGCTATGTCTATCTAAGAATTTTAAATGGATGCAGATTTCTGGTTAAAGCTCTTTACAATTCTACACTTGAATAATCGCCCTTCTGAGATCATAAATAAGCAAATGCAAAGCTAGCACATTGCTGGCATTTATCGGAGGTTTTGTTGTTCAATTTGCAGATCAATCCTATTCTGTCTCAGTGTCTGTATTTCATTCAAGACATCCAGGGGGAAAAAAAACCACCGTAACAGAACAGAAATAATGTCTTCTTGCTTTAAGGAACTTGAAAGGATTCCATATGACCATTTTGCCACTCATGTAAGACTCCTCTTCCTTTATTCCCTGCTAGCACATCCCTGCCCAGTTGCAAAAGGGAACGGAAAAAAATAATAATAGAAATAATCTTGGCTGAATAAGGGGGCCATCAGAATTTAAATTCCATTGAGCACAAAGACTGGGAATGATATGTGAAGAATGATAGAGGTTAGATCAGTGGTGGGATTCAGCTGGTTTGCACCACTTCAGGAGAACCGGTTGTTAACTTTCTGAACAGTTTGGTGAACTGGTTGTTGGAAGAAATAATTAAGGCAGAGAACCGGTTGTTAAATTATTTGAATCCCACCACTGGGTTAGATGTTTAGACTGCTAACGTTGGTTCACATTTCCTCTTTTCCTAAGTACTTAGTGCTATCTCTTTGGCAGTTATTACTATGTACTCAGTATGAAATACAAGGTTTTATCAAAGTGCTTGATTTTCTCAGGTCACAGTTCACATTTAACTGGAGATACCATTTTCCTGCATTAACAGGATGAAATTAAGCAGCTGCTAATACAAATATTACAAGGCCAAATTAAACAATTCTCCAAACAAGCCTTGTCACCTACCCATTGTAATGAATGACACACAATGATGGATTAAAATTATTTATGAAGTAGTTGACTATGAAATCCTATGTATGCTTGGGTCAGAACTGGGTCCAATGGAACATACTATAGGTAAACATGTACAGAAAAACAGCCCCAAATTTTCCAAAAATTGATTTGGTTTGGATTCCCACCTGCCCTGCATTCATCAACGCACTTGACATTTTCTTTCTTAACCAGCAGTAGATACTTTTCTTTAAAATGTACATAAAATGTATTTAAAAATCAAAGACTTTTCCATGTCAAGGTCAACCTCTCCATGTTCTAATAAAGACAATAATTTCTTCTCTAGGCAGGAAGCACTATTAGTCATCTAACCATTGATGACTAATCACTAATCATTTGTACTTTTATTGTTCACAATTTCTTTTAATCATTTACAGTGTGGAATTGCAACATACGGGAACACAATACTTTGCCTACTCTTCCCTGCTATTGAATAGAAATCAATTGTACTACAATTAGGCTTAACAAAAAGTTGAGGAAAGGACAATATTTATCAAGATTACGGTAGAGCCATTGTTCAATAGTTTGGTCACTTCCAATCCTTTGTGATACAATGGACATCATTTGGCCAGGAGCATCTGTCAGCTTTGCTTCTTTGGGTTCTTAAAATTCACACTTGGGTCACAAATGATAGTGGAAGTTTGTACAATTGTTAGGTACTGAAAGTAATGTCTTTCTCACTCATAGGTATAGCATTAAGCACTGTTAAGTAGATAAGTTTGTATATAATAGGATTTATATAATAGGATTAGCACACTAGGAGCGTAATTGTAAAAAAGATGTGTGCAAGTTCATTGTGGCAGACGTGAGAAGAGTTCAATATATTTGCAAATCAAGATCTAATATTCTCTGCTTTTGCTTTCTCCAGGCTTCATCCAAACCTAACATGAAGCACACCAGGGTGTGAGACCCTAGTAAGTCAGGTCATCCATTACTTGTTTATTTTAAAAAAAACTGGTATATATCTTTCATCTCTTTTATTTGACTTTTTAAAAACTTTCTCACAATAGTAGGAAAACATAAGGTGCTCACAGTAATTCTGGATAGAACTGGCTCATAAGCACTAGTAAATAAATAAATACTGTTTTTTTTTTAAAAAAAAACCAGCAATACACTCACTACAGCACTTTGTAGTAGCACTCTTATTTTCACCTTCAACAAGATAGTTCTGAAGTTTTCATCGTTTCTAGCATATCTGAGATTGGCGATATATCTCCCAGAAATTTTTATTTCATTTTTATTGCTTCTAGCCCAGCATTTCTCATGAAATAAGGTGTATTTAAACTATATAAGGAAAGGTGATTGTATAAGCTCTGGTATATTTCTTTCCTTATTCTGTATCTTTTAATTGCTCCAAATTACATTGTCACAGTTTCCTTATTGTTTGTCAAGAGGCAAAGGTTGTGTCATGGAAAATTCATCTTTAACCATAATCAAAAACCTTTCTATAATCAATAAAACAAAAATAGCCTTCTTTTGGGTGCCTTTTTTTATTATTCATTGGATGCTTTTGACTCTGTTGCTTCTGAATCCACTTGAACACCTAGCAGTTCTGATTCTGTGTATGGCTGGATTACACAATAGTACATTGTGTAATTCTTACTGGCATATGAGATAGGTGTAATTGTTTGGCCATTTGAGCATTCTTTACCATTGTTTACTTTTTGTATTGCAACATATCTTTTCCCAGTCCTTTGATCACTGCTATATTCCATATCTGTGTGTAATTTTCATGTAGCATATTTCATAATCTTGCAAGACTTTAAATAATTCTCCTGGTATTTCATCAATAGACACACTAACGTGGATGCATTATCTCTTTATTTCTTTTTTCTCTACCAGGTCTTTGTCCTTTTTGTCTTTTATCTTGTCCATTTTTGCATAATAGTCTCCCTTGGTTTCTGTAATGTTCTGAAATAAATCTCTCATCCTTCCCATTCAATTGTTATTCTCAATTTCTTTCAGTTTCTTACTTTGATAAAACTCCTTGTGTCTTCTTGCTGTTCTCTGAATCTTTTAAGTCATTGGAAGAAGGTACATTGAATTATCTTGGCAAAACTCTATTAGTCTGTCTCATATTTTGTTTCCTACAACAAGCTAATTTTTTTTCTGTTATTCCAGATGCTATTATATTTCCAACTTTAATATTTTAAGCTTCCTGTACTTAGTATAATGGGGGAAGCAGTTTGTCAAAACATGACAAACTCCCGTGGAATTGTTCAACTTTTATTTCTTATGCATCTGTGGTTAAAGCATAGATTTGGATCACTATGATAGTGATTAGCTTTCCTTGGATTCAATCACAATTTGGATTATTTCTAAATACTGACTTCGACACCTGTTTTATATAATGATAGCTATTCCATTTTTCCTATCATTTTTTTTACCACAGTAGAATATCCGATGCTCCTCTAATGTGACGTGACCCATTTCAGTCCATTTCAGTTCACCATTCCTTAAACATCAGTATTAATTTTGATATTTCTGTTCTGACATCAAGTTCCCCTTGGTTAATGGTTCTGACATTTTACATGTTAACATTATACATGTCTTTGCAGTATTATGCTTTCTTTTTGGCTCTTGGAATATCAACAGAAGGTTTTACTTTTAGCTTTTATTCAGTCCATCATATGCACCAGGGCCACTTACACTTGCTCTCTTTTCTTTCTCATTAGCTCATTGAATATCTTCTGATACAAGAGACCATTTGTCTATTATTGGATTGTTATTCCTTTTGAATGTGAAGTTGGTATTCTTGAAAGAATCCTGGAGCGTGTTCCCATTTTCATCTCCAGTGGATCTTATTTAACCTAATTCCTTGTTTAGTGAATAGAATAGACAAATGAACCAGAGACAAATTCCTTGTATGTCCAATCATACTTTGCCAATAAATCCTATCCTATCCTATCCTATCCTATCCTATCCTATCCTATCCTACCCTACCCTACCCTACCCTACCCTACCCCCTTGTTTACTGTATGATCTGGCCATGTTGGGTGTTTGATTGTTATTTCCTAACAATATATCTTATTGTATGATGAGGATATTCACAATTCATTATGACAAGGTGACTAGCCATAACGGAGAATTGCAGAGTAAAAAAGGTTAAACATTTTTTATAGTATCTTATCATTTCAAAATTATGGATGATCACTAAGAAGCAGGAAAGAGATTCAGATAATTCTTTGGTATAATTTAGTAATCATTCAATTTTTACAGCCTAGATCTGGCAGCCCTAGTCTCTCTGAATACAGGTCCCAATAAAAATTAATTCATATCCCATATCCCACATTGTTGGTTTTTTCCCAAAATAACAATAAAAACAAAAGCAAGTAATCCACCCATAGCTCATGAAATGGTACAGCTATGGTACATCATGGTGGTGTGATGGCTCAGTGGTTAAGCTCACTGAGTGGTCACTGAGCTTGTCAGCTGAAAGCTGACAGCCTGGGTTCAAGACCCGAGTGGTGCATGACAGGGTGAGCTCCCGTTACTTGCTCCAACACTTGCCCACCAAGCAGTTTGAAAGTTTGCAAATGCAGGTAGATAAATAGGTACCACTCTGGTGGGAAGATAACAGCATTCCATGCGCCTTGGTATACACTCCTGCTGGCCACATGACCACAGAAGAGTTTTTAGACAATGCTGGCTCCCTCAGCTAGGATAAAGAGATGAGCACCCCCGCATAGAGCCAGAATGACTGGACAGAGCCAGAAATGACTGGACAGAGGAAACCTTTATCTTTACTTTTATGGTATATTTTATCATATTAGCTCTGGTGCCACTTTAATTAATTTCACTCATTACAAAACAAAACAACAAAACAACAAAACAACAACAAACTGAAATCTTTCTTTCTTTCTGTGTGTCTTGCATTCCCTGCTTGTTTTTGGTTGCTAAAATAACAGAACTCTGTGAAGTATCTTTTATTGTATATTTGTTATATTACCTTGAAGCTTGTTCTTTCGATTGATCCAAGATGGAAAAAATTGTGTAATGACCAGGAATGGAATTTCTTGATCCATGTGTCCTCCTTTGTTGATAGTAACTATGTTTATGTGATGTGCTGAACACAAAGTAGCCAGTACTTTAACCTAGTATGTTCTATGAATTTGAAGTTAGATTGCAATTCAGTGTGTTGGGCACATGCAGAGAATTAAGTTAGTTAAATAAATTTGTGATTAAATTAAGCATGAACAAGAAGCCTGCAGAAAAGGCCACTTACAGAGAGATTAAAACAACCACAATGCAGATGGTATGATAAACTCTCTGTCCCCTTTTTAACACGTTGCATGAATGTAGAAAGTAGTAGGGTTTCAATCATGCAATTACACCTGTTATCTTGACATTCCTTTGGCACACACCTAACAATTAGACCATTATGAAACTAAAATATTCTATGAGTTGCTAAAATATGCTATGAGTTGCTATGGGTATATATAGAGAATCATTGGAGGTATTTTATTACTACATTATTACTAGGATTTAGTTTATGTTTTGAATGAAAACTATTTTACATGTTTTAAAGGTTGCAATATCTGAGTGTCATGATTGTATGACTAGAATTGGGCAGAAAAGAGACATAGAAAAACCTGTTGCCCTCTAGTGGTCATATGGATTTTTGCAACAAAAATGCAATAATCATGATATTACAGGATGCTTAACTTCAAAAAGACTATTATTATCTCAAATTATGGCAATGGCACTTCTTGTACAACGTTTGAGCATGTTACTAAGTTAAGATTCATGTTTACCCCGATCATCATAGTCAGTAGCAATGGATTTTGGGACTTACAATTCAGCAGCATCTGGAAAATCACAAATCACAATTTTTTTCAACTCTACCCTAGACTGCAACACTCCTAAGGCTTAGAGATAGCCTCAAACATTTAATATTTGAGGTGGAACAAGAATTGGTGTCCTCTATCAGCCAATTCATGATATATACTTCAGCTGAGTTTGTCGATCGAAAGATAGGCAGTTCAGCGGTTCGAATCCCTAGTGCCACGTAATGGGGTGAGCTCCCGTTACTTGTCCCAGCTTCTGCCAATCTAGCAGTTCAAAAGCACATAAAAAATGCAAATAGAAAAATAGGGACCACCTTTGGTGGTAAGGTAACAGTGTTCTGTGTGCCTTTGGCATTTAGTCATGCTGGCCACATGACCACGGAGACGTCCTCAGACAGCACTGGCTCTTCGGCTTTGAAATGGAGATGAGCACCACCCACTAGAGTCGGGAACCACTAGCACATATGTGCGAGGGGAATCTTTACCTTTACCTTTAGACTCCTAGAGTCAACCATGAGGCAGACTACCAGAATAAAAAATACAATTTTCTCACCTTAATTATTTCATCCAATAATGTGGATGAAGTCTCCTCATCTGCCTCATGTTAGGGTTGACCCAGTGTGCAAAATACCTTTTCAAATTCGTTCTATCTGGGAAAGTGATCAGAATTTATATTTCTGTCCAGGACTAAATTATTCCTTATAGTTGGAAGGGAAAATCCAATATCAAAAGTTGTATATTTTCAGGCAAACTACTATGCAATCTCAAAAATGGAAGTATTATAGTAATGAATACTGCCTGTTTGCCAAACATATTTACCATACTATTTATCTTTGCCAATTATTTCCCAAAAATTCTGTTTCAAATTTGATAGAATTTCAAAATAAACCTGTTCTTTGGATTATGTTTCTTAGTTTCTCAGTTTGAATTATGGTTAGCAGTGTGTGGCATTTTTTAAATTTTGGTTTTGCAAGTAATGGAAATAAGCCAGACAGTTGCAACTGCAGTGCCGCTGTTGAAATACAGAGAATGGGCATTGCTCAAGACAATGAGGCTATGTTCAGTTTGAACTGCAATATAATTATCACCCCAAACAAGAAACAAATTGAATATACTCAGTTGGAAGCAAATTGAAGCCTTGATTATTTGTGGAGCACCAGGAAGGTGCTGTAAATTGAACTGCAAGAAAGTCAACAAATGTGTTCTGACTGTTTGTAAATCATGAGTCAGTTTAATGGTGGATGTGGAAACATAAGAGTGTGTTACAAAAAGCAAATGTCATAACAATTTATATTCTAGAAATTAGTCTTTTGAAAGTAAGAATTGCAACAATGTGTTTTTGAATGCTGAATTTTGCAGGTATGAAAAGGTATTTTGGACAGCATCTTCATTTATGATTCACATACACCTGGTGAAATTTATGCATCTTCTTATGCATTCTGTTCTATGCATTTTCAATCTATTGCTTTCCTGAACAGTTGATACTATAGTTCCAGAATTACCAGATAACTATTCTGGCTAATAATTCTGTGATATTTGGGGGAGGGGGATGGCCAACACATCTGGGAGTAAGCAGTTAAAAGAAAACTAATTTATGTTTTCACTAAGCACCCTGCATTGAGACAGTTATATGTTCTATTTCATTGATTGAAGCCCCCTGTTTTTGATTTTTCTATGAGAAGATCTAGGTTTAAAGATAGAGAACCATGAGAAGCAAATAGCTAACATCTAGTCAACCCATAGGAAAGGGGCAAACAGCAGTAACTGAAACATGTGCCACTATGTCATTACAGAAACTCTGTAATGTATTTGTACTTAACTTAGTCATCTGAACTACACAATGGGTGGCAAATAAGTTTGATAAATAAACAAAACATGCTACAGAGCTGATCTTGTGTCATTATGCACAACAGCCATCACTTTCACATCACTGTAGTTACCTGAGCAGATAGCAGTCTTCTCCACCCTGTTAAAATGTATTAAATGTATATTTAAAGTATAGCATTTCTTTATTAAATTTTCATGGAGAATTCTTCAACAATTTGGAAAACTCTTTTGAATATTTCAGAATGGAGTCCTTGCTTGATTATGTTGTTAGTTAATTAATCATTTGGTTAGTTATTTTATTTTATTTCTGTCACAGGTTTATGTGACAGAAACTAACCTGTCATAAAGGTGAGTTGCCAACTGTACGCTGATGATACTCAGCTGTACATTTCCACCCCTGACCACCCCAATGATGCCCTCGAAGTAATGTCCCAGTGCCTTGAAGCCGTGCGGGTCTGGATGGGGAGGAACAGGCTTCGTCTCAACCCTTCCAAGACCGAGTGACTGTGGATGCCGGCGTCCCGGTATAGCCAGCTGGTGCCATCGCTGGCTATTGGGGGTGAGTCATTGGCCCCCACAGAGGGGGCTCGCAACTTGGGTGTCTTCCTGGATTCACGGCTGTCCTTAGAAGGGCATATGGCGGCCGTGGCCAGGGGGGCCTTTTATCAGGTTCGCCTGATGCGCCAGTTGCATCAGTTTCTGGATCGGGACTCCATGTGCACGGTCACTCATGCACTTGTCACGTCTCGCCTGGACTACTGTAATGCTCTCTACATGGGGCTCCCCTTGGAGTGCACCCGGAGGCTCCAACTGGTCCAGAACGCGGCCGCGCGGGTGATTATGGGAGCGACAGGGCGCTCCCACGTGACACCTCTCCTGCGCGAGCTACACTGGCTTCCGGTGGTCTTCTGGGTGCGCTTCAAGGTGTTAGTTCTGAACTTTAAAGCGCTCCATGGCATCAGACCGGGGTATTTGCGGGACCGCCTGCTGCTACCGATAACCTCCCACCGGCCAGTACGCTCACACAGAGAGGGCCTCCTCAGGGTGCCATCAGCCAAGCAATGTCGGCTGGCAGCCCCCAGGGGGAGAGCCTTCTCTGTGGGGGCACCCGCCCTATGGAACGAGCTGCCTCCTGTAATTCGTTTGATCCCGGACCTCCGCGCTTTCCGAAAGGCCCTTAAGACTTATTTATTCCAACAAGCCGGCCTTGCTTGATTGATTTTAATGGGGTTTTAAAAATTTTGGTAATATTAATTTCTGGGGTTTAAATTGGGTATTTTAACGGGGTTTGAGATTTTTTATTTTGGAACGCCAAAGATTTAATCTAATTTTAAATTTTTTAATATTTGTATTATATGTGTTTTAATTTGGCTGTTCATCGCCCTGAGTCCCCCTCCCGGGGAGAAGGGCGGTATATAAATTGTAATAATAAATAAATAAATAAATAAATAAATAAATAAATAAATAAATAAATAAATAAATAAAAGGTTCATTCTATTGACTGTCATTCTCCAGTTCCTAGTTACAAAATGAGGCACTGTCTCTGTATACTACTAAAACTCTCATTATCATGGCCTTTAAGTGGGTGAAACAGTACATTATAGAGCAACAATTTTTAAACTAAGCTGCCTCAGATGGCCTAACTTACAGAATATGTCCAAAATCCAGGATAGGGAAGGGAAGGGAAGGGAAGCTCACTGTCAGATTTCTACAAGGAAACTCAGTGGAAAACCTGGCAAGAAATTGGCTTCCATTACTTTTTGCCCATCCTTGGTCATTCTGTTTCTCTGTTTAGCCAAGGAAATATTTCTGAAACAATGAAGCAATTATCCAACAGAGCAAAGATTATCTAGTATTTTATAGAATTAAATTTGTTGGACTTCAGTATTTTTTTACATAGAATGTTATTGTTACATTCTAGTATTCAATGGTCAAATTGTTTTTTTAAAAAAAACATCTTATGCTCAGTATGATCTAAATAAGGATTAATGAACAGGATATGTCTCTTCTATTTTGATTTCTGCTTTTAGGGTGGATTGGTGAACCACCATGTTATCATGCAAAGAGTACATCACAAGTACAGGAAATGCTAAAGAAGCAAACTTGTGAATCTAAGCTTTAAAAAAAATTAAAAAAAACAATCATATCTCAGCTAACTCATAAAGTTCACAACATAAATCAAACTGCCTATCATCCTTACCCCCCATGGATTTTTTGAGGGGTAGAATTCATCCTGGATACTAGTGCCTGCCTTGTCCAGAGTTTTATGAAGCATAAAAAACACCTTTGCTCCCAACTGTCCTTCTCACTAGGTGTTGCAATAAATCTCAGCCCTCTAGTTTCCTATATCCAGGAACTTGCTTAGTACAGAAGATCACAAATACACTATCGCTAAATGTTGTTTTATTGCTGATGAAAAATAAATCATATCTACACAAAAGATTTACCTACTGCAGAGCACAGAAATAGAAGCTTATAGTATGTCTGCTCCAGGGTTTAAATTCTAGGCCTTTTCCTCCTTATTTTTTGAGAGAAAATACATTTAGACATGTTTCTTATAGCTCTGATATTAGGAGAAACCTGCCCAGTGTTAACATTACAGTTCTGCTTTGTTTGTGATTGCTGGATTTGAGAAAACACAATTCATTTTAATCTAATCTCAAATCATATGGCAGAATAACAGAGTTGGAAGGAACCTTGGAAGTCTTCTAGTCCAACTCCCTTCTCAGGCAGGAAAACCTATACCATTTCAGATAAATGGTTGTCCAATCTCTTCTTAAAAAGTTCCAGTGTTCGAGCATCTGATTAATTGTTCTAACTATCAGATCATTTCTCCTTAGTTCTAGTTCTCTCATTGATTAGTTTCCAATCCGTTGCTTCTTGTCCTGCCTTCGGGTGCTTTGAAAAACAGGTTGGAGAATATTCCAAGATGGATGGCATCAGGGGTGGGTTCTACTTACCTTTACTACTGGTTCACAATGGGACCGTACACATGCACAGAAGCATTTTGATGACATCGGGGTTGGTGGGCAGAGCCTCCCGCCAGTTTTACTACCGGTTCTATAGAACCGGTCTGACCGGGAGCAACCCACCACTGGATGACATGCAAAGGGCCATGTAAATAGAGAACAAATGGAAACCTAGTTGATATTTCACATCTCTAGCATAGCCCCTGCATGTTCAAAAAAAAAAAATTTTTTGTTCATATGTTGGCATAAGTTCTAAAGAGTACAAATATAATTAATGTGCCATGAGCACATAGAATGTTTGTTGAACAGTAAAAAATATCCCCAGTGAGCATATGATTACTTCTGAAATTTATTTTTATAGTAGTATTCTAAATTCCAACATGTTACATAAAGTGTGTTCTTACTTCATATAGATGATAATATAATCTTTGCAGATGCTTCCTTTTGTCCAACTTTCTCATAATTCTAGAAACCTTTTGAAGATGCTTTGGTAGTTAAATAACACAAATACCTGCATAGACCTTTCTCGTAAATTGAAGCTCTGGTAGTTGTCCCACAGCTTTATTAAATGGTCTATTAAGACAATGCAAATTTTATGGCAAGCGACATTCATTAAAAACAAAATATTACTCTTAACACTTAATTGCAAAGAAATGAGACCCAAAGAAAAGGTCATAAATGCTACATTTCCTGATAAAGTTTAACAATGAATGAGATGGTGTGTAATATCTTTGAAAGTAATAGCTCATTAAAAAGTCCCATCAAACATAGGGATATGCAGGGATTTTTTTGTAATGATTAAAATATTGTGCAGATTAACAGTTACTTTCCATTTTATATGTCTTTAATTTCCATATCAATTTATTATTATCCTTCCAGCACACTGCATAAAGATGTACTTCAGTCAATCTCTGGCACAAGCAATACAGTAGTCTGGGTATTTTTCAAAGTTTCTCAAAATTGGCAGAATACTAGTGTTATCTATTAAGTATATTCTTCACAAAAATAAGTTGTAAGAAATCTCAAGTTAAGAAGGGGAAAAGGGGGAATTGAGATGGTTCTCCAAAAAAATGGAAATGTTCCCAAGAATTAAGAGGGATGATTAGCTCTAGTTAAATTATGTCAGTTGAGAACAAAATGTGGTAGTGGTATAATTTTCTAAAAATAAGAGCTGCTATCCTATGCCACTTAGAATATTTGGTGTAATCCAATTCCAACTTTCAAATTTATACCCTGTTTCCCAAAATAAGACATCCCCTGATAATAAGCCCAGTCAGGCTTTTGAGCACATAGCAATAAAGCCAAGCACTTATTTCAGGGTTCAAAAAAATATAAGACAGGGTCTTATTTTTGTTATGGGTATTGGTATTGATTTTTATTATTCTTCCAAATTCTTTCAATTAATGTATAATTTATAATTTACAAAACTACTGAATCTAGCAGCATCCATAACAAATTGAAGAAATGCAATTTTTACGTGCAGTCATGCAAATGTTGCAATTTTCCATACTTGCAACCAATTGACTAAGTGCCATGAAGTCAACGTCTGATGCAAGCGCATATGTCACAGCATTGTCAAGATAACAACATAATGCCAGTGTGTTGTTGCCAATAATGTGTTACTGAGATTCTCTTTAATAAAGCATTTTTTTTTCTACGGAGCTCATTTTTGATTCATTGGTGATCTTCATTATTCTTCTCTGAAGCCATACCACTTTCCTACCTTTTTGAATTGCACCATGGACATTTTTTTAAAAAAAGTGCATTTACAAAATTAGCAAATCTACAAAAATGGGTTATTAGGGAGAATAAATTAGACAGGTGAACATCTTCAAATATTTGGTGAACAGTTATCCATTCTATCGGAATTTGAAAAGAGTATCATATATATGTTAAAAAATGACATTAAAATCTTCAGTTAAGAAGTTCTTGCTGGAAAGTTTTCCCAGTAGGGAGGAGCACGAAATTAGCTTGGAGTCACTGCGCAATCACAAAAGATTAGGACTGACACTCTCACTCCCATGTTCCTTGGGGCCTTATCAATTTGTTTCCAAAAATAGACTGCCAGACTAGGGAGATTCTTGTATTATAGGCAGGACATATTAAAGTAGTTAACTCAAATTCTGCATATGTGGGTCTAATTGGTCATGTCTGACAGTTCTGCACTAAAAGAGGAGAAATATTTGTAGCAGCTTCATATCTTTTTGAGACCAAACCTTTGTCCCCAAATTTTGTAATAGGTACTAGTGAGACTTTATGCAAAGATAAAATGCAAATCAAGGCCATTCAACCAAGTTCCTGAGGTGCCTTCTCACAGCTTCTAGTTATGTATCTAATGTATCAAACTTGAAACTGGAGTGCTTAAAGACAAATGATTGGATTAAGAGTTGATTCTTTCTCATTAGTTTACTGCCCTTGGCTCTGACTGATCGCCACCCTGTAAATTGGAAAACTGCAGAAGAAAAACTAATGTTGTGTCCGCTTTCAATAGAATTCCATATTTCCATTAGGTACAAGCAGATTAATAACTTTTTCTCTGAAGGATACATGTTGTAAATAGAATCACACAGAATAGGAAAGATGGGCACCTGGGAACAAGTATATCTAGACATTTGCCTTTCCCAGAAAAAAAATGTTGCAAGGTCTCAAATGAAGGAGGAGACAACTAGATTTTTGTCAAAGAGAAAGCATTCTGCTATTCCTTTCCAAATTAAAGGTGAAACTATCTCCCAGTGCTTGTTTATCAACTTTCTCCTTCCTTTGTGTCCCCTCCCCCAAGAAAAAGATTGAATCCACAGCAAATAATAGGACTAAGATCTGATACTTCCTATTACCCTAGATTAAGACCTAGCAAATTAAAGGGATGTATTTGTGGAGAAAATAGATAGGCATATATCACAATATTGCTTTCCCTCAAGATAAACCTAGATCTTGGGCAAATATGGAATGTCAGTGTATTAGAGCCCAATAATCATGTAAAACTATAAGAAAAGAAGACAAAATTTCACTTTTGTTATGCTGGCTATAAAATTAAATTAAGCAAAGTCTTTTAGCCTTAATGTTATTTAATGTGCCATGCAAAACTTAAAATATTTTTACAGTACCTTCGACTTTATATAGAAGAAATTCTGCATAACAGTGGTGTTACATTTCCACCCTAGGGGCCTCCAAATTGTCCACAGTGCTACATTCTGGACCAATTATAGCTTCCAAATGCTCTTCAAGTATAGCCCCATGTAGAGTGTGTTGCAATAATCCAAGTGGGACATGACCAGGCATTAGTGATTGAATGCAGGACTTCGTTCTCCAGAAAAAGGCACAATTGGTGCACCACACAAAGTTGTGTGAAGGCTCTCCTAGCCATGACTGCCATTGGCTCTTTGAGCAGCAGTTGTGAGTCTAGGAGAACCCCCAGATTGTGCACCAGGTCTGTCTGTAGTGTCACCCCATTCAGAACTAAAGATGATAAACCTCTGGATTCTGAAGTTTCCCATACTCACAGCCACTCTGTCTTACCAGAGTTCAGTTGAAACCTGTTTCCCTAGACATTCCCTTCCATGTCCCCACAGCCTCCAGGCACCATTGCAGTCCTATTACCACACCAGAGTCTCCAGAGGTGGAAATGTAAAGCTGAGTATATTTCATATTGATGTTAAAAAGGAATGGAGAAAGTACCAAATCCTGCAGCATCCCATAGAAGGGCAGCCATGGGCTGGATCAACCCCCCCCCCACCTCTCTCTTGTCTGGTGAGTCGATCTAATAAGAGATTACTAAATCATAATTATGGGGCCTGAGAAATGAATATTCTCTTCTCTTAGATAACAGATGGTTGAAGATCTCAAGAAACATTGCCAAATTCTGTTCAATTTTTATTGCTGTGGAAACTAATTTTAGTTTCTAAAATTTAGTTTAATTTTATTTGTACATTTGTATTGCAATATATTCTTTATAGAGAATAATATTAGTTAAAGGTAACATTGTTTCTTTGTTTGTCTTTGGTTTTTGACCAAACTCAAATGAAATGATAATGATAATGATACATCTTATGTACTGTCAATTCTGTCTTTACCCCTAATACCCTAAAAGTGGCATTTTCAATTTTATGGATTCCATGATTACAAACATCAGCCTTGGAGAAGATCCGTGAATTACTTTATCTAGTTCAGTTACTCTTTCCCACAAAGTTAAGAAATGCACACAGCAGCTACTTTTCAAGTCAGTTCCTGGAAATTCCGAGAAAGAAAATTCCAGAACAGTCATTCCCTTGCAAAATGAATCTTTGTCCTGACCTGTACCTTATTTTGAGTTATGCAATAGCTTCTCTGCTTCAGTAGCACATACTTCTTTTACCTAGCTGTGTCTAGACAATGTTGTGATCCATTGGATCTTCCTTTGAGAGAAAGGTAGTGCAGTCCGATGTGATCAGAAGTAACACTGAACTTTAGGCTGACCATTTTTTAACTGCAATGTTAGATCCCATGATCATCTAAGAAGAGTATCTCCAGAATCACAGGATCATGATTTTGGACACTCCCTGCCAACTTCTGCAAGGAAGTCAATGAAGAAGCCAGAAGTCACTGTCACTTTTTTTGCCTGCCCATGATAATTCTATTAAGTAAATAAATATTGATGTATTATTAAAGTTCACTTGCCACTAGAATTGTTTTCCTTAGTCTAATCTCAAAAGTTATTTGTGAAAAATCTGTGTAAATCCTCAATGAAAGTTCTTCAGATCCCTTCTCTGCTGCTTAAAGAAAAGTGGATGTCAGAAAGGAAAAGACAATGTGAAAGACAAAAATCTGAAGATCAGTGGCTCCCCTCTCTTAATTTTGGTCCTACTCATACTTTCTTTCAGTCTTGAAAGCTAAATGTTCATTTTTAAATTACTCCTGAGAGAGAGAGAGAGAGTTCACCCATGACATAAAAAAATACTTATGGTACAAATGGTATTAGCCTGGTGAACCAATGATCTACTTTGATGTGAAGCAGCCTCTTATGTTGGGTGGATTATGTTGTAATTTGCCAGAATATTCCTTCTAATTATACAAGCTTGCTGCTAATTATCTGTTAATATTTTTCCCTCTATCCTTCAATTCTTCACTGTATTTTCAAGGCTTTTATGATGCCTTTTGTACTGAATGTATGTGAGAGGCAAGATGAATTAAATTTTTGCTAAAGCTTTCTTATTTTATGTGCATACATGAGGCCAGATGGATTACGCTAAATCCAGATCTTGTTTCAAAAACCATTCAATTAGCTGAAGGAAATGTTTGCTATTGTGGTTGGTTGTTCAATGTTTTGTGCCCACTGCTAATATACTAACCTGGGCAGTGAATATTATAGAAATAATCAAGTTTGATAAATGAGTATTTGTTTAGTTTTTTTAGTGACTCCATTAAATTATAGAGAAATGAGGGGATATGGAAAAATGGTGCTGTGATTTATTTTCATAAGGCACAAAAGCAAAAGGGGATATGTTAATCTTGAGGCAAAAGTTGTTAAAATTGTTTGTGTTGTCTCAGATGAGCCATGAAATGTTAAAGCAATTTCAGATATGATCTTTTCCAAGAGCTGTTATCAAAAGCATCAACACCTGCATATGGTGATGCTATTCTTTGATATAATTTGAGTTTACTCAAATAAAATGTATTATCAGAAAGAACATTTTGATAGCACCACTTGGTATATTTCTTAGGAATATTCCTTGCCATTTGTTGTTTCTTCCTAATACGACATACAGAAATATGATACCAATATCATAAACATACCAGCATGTATGTAAATTTTGTCATCTTAGAATAACCTTTGATCACAGTCCTCATGCAGGGGTGTCAAACTCACGTCCCCTGAGCCAGATGCAACATGCTCAGACCATGCCCACCCCAGCCATGTAAATGGGAAAAAGTCAAGAAACACCATGTGATGGCAACGTGACGTCGCAGGTTTGACACCCGTGCCGTAAAGCAACATAAAAGTACTTGTCAGTTTTGCTCTGTGGTTATTTGGAATATAGAAAAATTCTCCCATAAGTCCCCTGCAACCATTTTCCTATTTTTCCCTTTTGAATATAGGGGAGATTATTAAGAGGAAATATAGAGTCAACTAGTCAACTATTTACAATCTGTTATCCTAGAAATAAGGTACCATAAAAGACTATTTACTTTTACACATGCTGAGATGGGAAAGATGAGGTGAAAAGATCAAATAAAAGCATTCTACAGATCATAAACAATCCCCCAATTTATGCAGATTTTTTTTATTGTTAAAATTTTAAGCTCTGGATCGGTATAATGAAATGCTTATTTATGCTTATCTCTCATGTTGATCTAAGAACAGTTAACATAATGCTTACATTGCTACACTCAGGTTTAAAATTACTACCTGCTTCTAGCCTTTTATGTCTAATTTGGGAACACTGAGCCCAGCTGTCTGTGTGTCTGAGCATTTCTGCACATGTGTGACAAAGCTTGTAGAGTCAATAAATTAAAAGCAATATATGATTTAAGTGCTTACGTTCAACAATAATCATATGGTTGTATTCTGAGCAATGACCACCTTCAGATCCTTTTTGATGGAAATGACACTTGTAATCCATCACAATGCTCTAAGACAGAAATGGCTAGAAAATAGGTAATTGTGGCAACGCTATCTCCATCAAGCTGAGGTCCATTGCATCCACTGGCAATTCTCCTGAAGATGATAAAGTATTGAGCCCCGGAGTTTCCTTGTCCTAATGATGTAATTGATCATTAAAACCAGAAGACTTTGCCTTTGCAGAAATGCTTGAAGTGAATATGTAGCCATTGGTGAATTCTGCCACAGCAGAATTAAAACTCAATCCTATTTCTGTTTCATTGCATAGGTATTCTCTTTTCATACACAGTGTAAAATAATTATATAATAATAAGGTTTAAATGAAGATACTAAAAATGAAAATTATTTATTTGGAACACCACTTGAATACCATCAGCATTGACAAAATCACCACCAGTCAATTGCAAAAGGCAGCTTTACTAGATTCGGCATACATCCTGCAACAGTAGCTTTAACACCATTAAACATCACCTCCTTACCTCAGGTCCTTGGGAAGGACTCAACAGGTAGATAAAAATGCCAAATGCACTCTAAACATCTGGCTGATGGTGCAAGTTATGATGCTATTAGGAAATAAACTTCACTTCTGCTGATAACATGGTAAAAGCACTGTGAATGGAAAGCCATTGTTTTCAGCTAGGTTTCATTATTTTGTGGATGTTTTTATTTATTTTTAAAAATTGTTTTAAGTATAGAATTGGAAGCCATCTAAAGTTACTTAGTTGAGTTAGACATCTATAGAAATTGATCATACATACATACATACATACATACATACATACATACATACATACATGTTGTCCCAAAAGCAAAGAAAAAATATCTTTAAATTATAAAAGATTAAGTGCAGAATATATTTGGGAAAACTTTGAAGAGTTTTGTATTTAAAAAAATATATAGTGGCAATTATTACAGGCTTCTAATCAGTAAATTTGTGTTCAGCTGGTCAAAGAAGATTTTCTTTTCACTGTCTCCACTAGCTAAATTGATGTAGTCTCTTTAAAAGTTTTGTTCTGGAGACAGAATTTTTTTTCTTTCAGTCAAGATATCTTCTGTTTATGTAATAGAAGTAAGCCAAAGTTCAAAGGGGAAAAAGTTTTAACCTAAGCAAAACAGGTTTGCAAACAGATGTCTTCAGACTAGCAAATGAAATTAGATTGCTTTGAAACATACATACGCCCCTCTATTTTGATGGCACTCTTCCTGGTTCTGTAGTCAGACAATGCACAATATTGCAACTTTACTTCCATAGATGGAGAATGTTGAAAGATGCTGCCTGTGACATGGACAGATCTCACTGGCTGAGGAAGATTTATCATGTCTTTAAGCCCTATGCCTATCACAATTCTTCAGAGTTGGCAAGGTTAACACTACCTTAGGTTTCACTTTCAGCACCTTCACAGTAGCTAGTGAAACTGGTAGAGCAAGCTATTGTATTAGAAACAGGGAGCAGACCCCACCCTCACTAGCACTAATGATGTTGTCCAGTCAGGTAATGAAACAACTGCAAGCAAACAACCAAGTTCAGAGAGCACCCGGTTGAACCCTGAGCTAAAGATATTCTCTTCTATTTGAACTTTTGCTATTTCTATCTTAATACAACCCTAACTCTAACCATTGAGGACCTGTATACTGTGTGAGTCAAAAAGAGGGCTGTGAAAATATTTACAGACCCCTCGTATCCTGGATGTAAATTGTTTCAATTCCTGCCATCAAGACGACGCTAAAGAGCACTGCACACCAAGACAACTAGACACAAGAACAGTTTTTTCCCAAACGCCATCACTCTGCTAAACAAATAATTCCCTCAACACTATCAAACTATTCACTAAGTCTGCATTATTATTACTATTAATCTCATCATTCCTATCACCCATCTCCTCCCACTTTTTTTTTTTAAATTTGATTTATATGCTGCCCTTCTCCGGAGACTCAAGGTGGCTTACAATGCGTTAAGCAATAGCCTTCATACTTCTGTATATTTATACAAAGTCAGCTTATTGCCCCCACAAACTGGGTCCTCAATTTACCCACCTTAGAAAGGATGGAAGGCTGAGTCAACCTTGAGCCTGGCTAGGATTGAACTCGCAGAAATTGCAGGCAGCTGGATCTTAATTGCTGCCTTTCGTAGGAGGCATTAGCCCCCTACGCTACTCAGGCTCTATGACTGTATGACTGTAATTTTGTTGTTTGTATCCTTACAATTTATATTGATATTGTTTCCTAGTATGATTTGATTGCTTATTTGTACCGTATGGCTATCATTAAGTATTGTACCTTATGATTCTTGACGAATGTATCTTGTCTTTTTATGTACACTGAGAGCATATGCACCAAAGACAAATTCGTTGTGTGTCCAATCACACTTGGCCAATAAAGAATTCTATTCTATTCTATTCTATTCTATTCTATTCTATTCTATTCTATTCTATTCTATTCTATTCTATTCTATTCTATTCTATTCTACTCTACTCTACTCTACTCTACTCTACTCTACTCTACTCTACTCTACTCTACTCTATTCTATTCTATTCTATTCTATTCAGTGTTGAAGTGGGGATATTTCAATATTGATTCATGGTAAAAATCTTGAAATTACTGAGCTAAAATCTTGCAGGGTTCATGTCCTCTAAAGTTCTACCATCCCTGCTATTTCATCACATTCTGTAAAGAAAAACAAAACATTACACGCATTTTGATGCTTCCCTATTATAAATCACGGACAACCTTTTTAAAAAAATCAAATATTAAAGTGACCTAAATCCTAATGTTTTGTCCTTGAATCTTGAACTGACTCATATGACATCCTTCTCAATTCTACCTCCGGATCAGCTTGATTCACATTGATGTGCACAGAATTTGTGTGCAGAATTGAAAACAAATATAGAACATATGAGTAAAAGAACCATTCTGTTATGCAGAACAGGGTTTTTTTCCTTGCAGGTTAATTAAATTTGTTTAGAAATGTTAGATTGTTTACTAATTTTTCTATGCTTTGCCAATATTTTGAATATCTGCTCTAATGCCATGCGTATGGGTACTTGATAGATACTTTCATGTTGTTTGCATTTTTAAAGATCTCAGCAATACTAGCGTCTTAGGACTGAACATTAGTGCTCAGTTCAGTAGTCACAGTGCCTGCTCCTAGACATTAAGAAGAAATCACATTATCTACAACCCTTCAGGCTTGTTTTAAGGTTTTGGCATGCCATTTGCAGCAAGATATGCACTCTAAATCTATTTACATGTGCAATAAGACTATCTTAATAGGAGATACCTAGACTCTTATCAGTTGCTTGTGATGGCTAAATGCATCAGTAAATGGAGACAGAAATCATCTCCATCTCATTCTTAAAATTAGCTCTCTCAGAAATCATTAAAGAAGAATGCCATGATGCTACAAGACAGCAATTCAAGAAAATAAGCACTGCTCCGAAGATTTTTAATGCAGCCCTGACTAGCATTTCAGGTAGCATCATAATGTAATGTGGATCTCAATATGTTTATGCAGCAAGAATCTCAGATTATATTTGATGGACTGAATATTTATTCATTCATTTGATTTACATAGCCACTCATCTTGTTTTTGTGATTGTGAGTGGCTTATAATTAAAACAGAAACAGTACCAAAAAAAGTAAAAAGAAAGGCTTTCTTTTTACTTTTTTTGGTAAAAACCAAAAAAAGTAAAAAGAAAGCCATACAAACATTAAAACCAAATTTCTTTTCTAAAAAAAATAAATAATATACAATCACTGGGAGAACACCAGCTGGCAATCAAATGCCACAATCCCAAATTTCTAATCTGTACCCACACTGACACCAAACAGCACCGATTTGATTAGAGCAATACAAGAATCATTGGGTATGCTACTACCTGCCATACTCATGAGTTTATTGAAGCCTGGCACCCCACAAACAATTCCATCAACAGACACATTGACCTACAACCAGCTAACAAACCCCTGAAAATTCAAATCAACCACACAACCAACCAGCAACAGCACTGACCTTCAATCAATCCCCAGAGCCCCCCCAACCGGCACTTCATCTCCCAATGACCCTCACCTGATATGACCTCCCCATCACAAGACCCTCACCTGATGTGACCCACTTCTGATCCCTCACAAGACTCCTCACAAGACTTCACCTGATGTATTACCATATTGATATGTTTTTGTAAAGTGATTAGTATTTATATACACATCAAATATCAGGAGTAACTTTAGGACAACCCTTGTTTTGAAATTAAACAATGCAATTTGCATCTTAGAATCAAGGTATAAAGAGAAGCATGCCTATGCAAAAAAGGAGGATTTAGCAATTAGGTGATTATCCTGTATACATTTTAGAATCATCAAGAAACTGGATTGCTGGCATTATCTTTTCATGTCCTGTTGAGATTTAATGGTAGAATGAGTATAATAAAGTTCATCAAATATAATGAATGTATAATTTTCTGCATTACGCACAGTTAGATCTACTATTTATATTTCCATTCTAGAAAAAAAAAAAGTTCACTGCAGCTTCCTAGAGTAAAGGTGGAGGTAGTCCCCACAGTGTTTATCCTGCTGCAAAAATACGTACTGTATCTTCACTGTGGTCTATAAACCCATGCATATTCATAGATAGTCCCCCTGCCCATCCCAAAGGATTTACAATGTTCTGCAATCCAGTTCCCTGAATTGCCTATGCCTGTCCTTGGTCTGAAAAGCAATGGGTTCACTAATTAGGAGAAACAAAATCTGAATTAACTCCATATGTGGCACCGTTGCCTGTTCTAAGGCAATGTTTTTCAACTTGGTAAGTTTTAAGATGTGAGCACTTCAACTTCCAGAAACTGAAGTCCACACTTCTTAAAGTTGTCAAGGTTGAGAAACATTGCTGTAAGTATTGAATGCCTGCATGAGATCCTCCTGCTCCTACATATGTGCTGGAGCAGAAATGTTAGAGAACAAAATTCAATCAACTAATCAATTTTTATTACAGTCAGAAAGCAGAATTTGTTCACTTTCTACATCTTATTTAAAACAGCGAGGCAGAAATACCTCACTCCTTTCCAGGAATGTGCTTGACATCATTTGGAAACCAGAATTCATTGTGCTGATTTTGAGAGAATGGAATTGAAATGGTAGTGCCCAGTGGTGGGTTGCTTTCCGTTCTGTCCGGTTCTTTAGAACTGGTAGTAAAAGTGGTGGGAGGCTCCGTCCACCTGCCCAGATGTCATAAATGACGATCTGCGCATGCACAGAAGCTTCTGTGCATGCACAGAAGCGTGTGCTCATGCAAGAGTGAAAAGAGTGCATGCAGATGCTCCCTTTGCAACTGGTAGTAAAGGTAAGTAGAAGCCATCCCTGGTAGTGCCTGTCCTCATATTCTGCTTCACATTATGGTCTCCAACTCATGAAAGCCAAATGACAACTGAGTACTCAGCACACTTACCTTATACAAACCTGCATGACTTTGTATTCTACTGGATTAACGTTTACTTACTATCAGCAGCCTTGCATTGTCCAAAATCAGATTTTGACAATGTGGCTTTCCAATGGGATTCTTCTTCTTTCCCATCTGGAATTCCACATAGTTGGCTTTGCTCACTTGGTTCTGGCATTTATAGACTGATGGTCATCTGTTTTGGCTTTAACAGTTTTATTAGCTCATAATATGAAACACAAAAAAACCAAAAGCAAATAGTAGGGAACAAAAGGGAGGGAAAGGGGGAAAGAGAAGTGTAGAAAAGAAGTGGGAGGAAGACATAGACCTCCCCCCACTTCTACTGCTCCCTCTGGTACAGTAGAATAAGGCATTAACATCAAACCTCAACTTTTTACTTTTCCATAGTAGTATAAACTAGCCATTTCTATAACAACAAAAACCTATCTAATTAGTAAAACCCAAAATCAAAGTTTCATTTTTTCCCCACTTCAAGCACAAAGTTTCCAAGTAGAAACAAAAGTACTTATATTATTTTCTTTGATCAAAACAGTCAACTTAGCCATCTCTGCTAACTCCATCAGCTTTTGCAGCCATTCATCCATTGTAGGAATCAAAATATCCTTCCATGTTTCTGCAGACTCACGGTCATCTATTGACAAAGAGTGTCTATGCCACAAATACAGAAATGAAAAGGGGAATGATATGAAATCTAGTTGTTAAATGTGCCTGGAATCCATTTTTAAAAATCAAGTGTAAGTTCAGCCTATAGTATATAATGACTTTTTTAAAAAAATCTAAGGGAAAAAAAAAGTGGTTTGATGGAACCAGCATTACTAAGAAGGTCATAAGCCATCATGCAGAATAAAAACTGGCACAAAATTGTATGCATAAATGTGTATGGAAATAAGCTATCTAAATCAGTTTATGATGCCATTCATGAAAGATACGACTTCCTTTTTGGTGTACAATATTGATAACACAGCTAAGAAAAAAAGCAAGATTCTCTCTTTATAAAATTATGCCTTGAAACTTTCAAAACTCAGTAAAAATGTAGCTTTGAAATTCACAATAAAGAAATAAAAACAAGCAAATGAGGAAATATGCAAAAGGGAATTACTCAAAAGATACTACAGCTAAGAAAGAATATTTAAAACAAAGGAGAATACATGAAAATGAAAAAATGAAAAACTGCAACAAACTATTTACTTTGGAAAATGAAATGCAAAGAGAAAACGGACAGAAAAATAGTTGGAAAAAAAGCTTTTCACAAAAAGAAAAATACAATGAAAGCAGTGTTGTAAAATACAGTAAAAGCAGTAGCCTGCTTTTATAGGTTTGATGAACTATATCCTGGTTTTGGGGTTCACCATTGTTACAAAAATAATGAGGTTTGGCTTATACTCACTTGCCCTACTCATACAACTTCTCAAGGTATTCTGGACTCTGCCATTCTTTTGCTTTCTATCTGGGTGATCCAGAAAAATACATGGTTGGAATCAGTGGTGGGTTTCAAAAATTTTTACTACTGGTTCTGTGGGTGTGGCTTGGTGGGCGTGGCATGGCATGGCTTGGTGGGCATGGCTTAGCAGGCGTGACAGGGGAAGGCTACTGCAAAATTCCCATTTCCTCCCGGTCAGCTGGGACTCGGGAGGCAGAGAATAGATGGGGGCGGGGCCAGTCAGAATTTTTACTACTGATTCTCTGACCTACTCAAAATTTCCGCTACCGGTTCTCCAGAACTGGTCAGAACCTGCTGAAACCCACCTCTGGCTGGAATGTATGAAGCACACAGCCAGGGCCGGATTTTCCTATAGGCTAACTAGGCTTCAGCCAAGGGCCTCAAGATCAAGAGGGGCCTACATTCAAATTGTTAACAAAATTAAAATTACACTATTCTAAAAACAGTGAACACTAAAACACTGAACCGAAAAAAATGGGAGATGAAAGGGCCTCATAAGTGGAATAGCCTAGGGCCTCTTTTCATCATCTGGCCGCGCGGGTGATTATGGGAGCGACAGGGCGCTCCCACATGTCATCTCTCCTGCACGAGCTGCACTGGCTTCCTGTGGTCTTCCGGGTGCACTTCAAGGTGTTAGTTTTGACCTTTAAAGCACTCCATGGCATAGAGCCGGGATATTTGCGGGATCACCTGCTGCTACCGATAACCTCCCACCGGCCAGTGTACGCTCACACAGAGAGGGCCTCCTCAGGGTGCCATCAGCCAAGCAATGTCAGCTGGCGGCCCCCAGGGGGAGAGCCTTCTCTGTGGGGGCATCCGCCTGTGGAATGAGCTACCTCCTGAAATTCATTTGATCCCGGACCTCCGCGCTTTCCGAAAGGCCCTTAAGACTTATTTATTCCAACAAGCCGGCCTTGCTTGATTGATTTTAATGGGGTTTTTAAATTTTGGTATTATTAATTTTTGGGGTTTTAAATTGGGTATTTTAACTGGTTTTGAGACTTTTATATTGGAACGCCGACAATTTAATCTAATTTTAATTTTTTTAATATTTGTATTATATGTGTTTTAATCTGGCTGTTCACTGCCCTGAGACCCCCTCCCGGGGAGAAGGGCGGTATATAAATTGAAATAAAATAAAATAAATCTAAATCAGGCCCTGCACACAGCCTTGGTAACAGTGGGGAAAGAATTAGAAAGATTCATAAATCATTTTCAAGCAAATACTGGAGCATTCAAGGTTCTAATAGACTGCATGGAGAATCAAAACAATTATAATAGTAATAAAGCTTTCTGATTTTAAGTATGTCATTGTTCTCACACTCACTGTCATGCACACCCCCACTTACCCAAATCCTATTCAACTAGGTTGATCTAGAGGAATGGTAGATACCAAGTCTAGGTGAGAATGATTAAAAAAGCTGGTGTGCTTCAGGACTTCCTTTTATCCCTCCCCCAAAAAACTTTGCTTCATTTATTTGTAAATTTGACAGTTGATGGGTTTAAGATTTCCTTGCACTTGGCACTCAACTTCTTTTCTCCATCTTCTGATGGCATTTCTTTTGCAAATCCTTTGGCTTTTAACTTAGTTCCTTCTTATATATTTTCCAAACTTTTGACAATGTTCTTGGCTATCTTCTTCACAAGCGTGCAGAATTCAGTTTTAAGTTATGGCTGCATTGTCAATTTCAGCCTACTCTCACAACCTTACACAAATGTTTTATTGTGCCTCAAGGACTTCCACTACTTCCTTCATAAAGAAATGTTTTAGAAATATATGGGCATAGATTTTATAGCCATAGATCACAGTCTTTTATAACAAAATCCTTTATAACCCTATGTACATATAAGAACTACTATGTGCAAAGGAGAAAACCAATTTGGTACAGTGTTAAGGCATCAGACTAGAAATCAGGAACACTGAATTCTAGTCCTATCTTAGGTGCAAAGCCAGCTGGGTGACTTTGAACCGGTCACACTTTCTTAGTCCTATGAAGGAGTCAATGGTAAGTCACTTCCAAAATTGCTGCCAAGAAAATGACAGGGACTTTTCCAGGCAACTGCTGACCCAAACACATAAAAAGAAAAAAACAATTGCAAAGTAACTTCGGAGAAGAGACATTCTGACACATTCCTATCTAGCTTCTAGATTCCTAATCAAGTGATGCAAAACTGAAAGAATATAATAGTTTAGCTATGTAGGCTCTAAATACCATGTTTCCACAAAAATAAGACCCAGTTTTATTTTTTTCCCCACAAAAAAAGGCACCAGGTCTTATTTTCGGGGGGGGGGGTGTCTTCCACTGACTCACTTTGCAGCAGTGGCACCGACAGCCCCACCCAGCAGGAACCCACTGCCGGCCCACTTCTTCTGCAGCCGCTTACAACCACTTGTGCGCATCGCCCCCAGCCTCTGTTTTGCTGTCAGAGGCCTTCAGGAAAGGCCTCTGCAGCTGAAAAATGGGCTCCGGATTGATGCACGTGGCAACGCCTGGCCTCATTTCTCTGTCAGAGGCCTTCTGGAAAGGTCTCTGCAGCCAAGAAATGAGGTCCAAATTGACACGCACCTCACCCCCGGCCTCCGTTTTGCCGTCAGTTGTCCTTCCTTCTGGATCCTTCCTTCCTATGCATCCAATAAAAGACCTCCAGATCGAAATGAGGCTGGGGCACCACACACATCAATCCAGAGCCTGTTTCTCAGCTGTAGAGGCATTTCCTGAGGCAACCAGCCACAGACGAAGTGCGCCAGCAAGGCAAGACAGGTGACAGGGTGTGCGAGGCCTGGTAAATAATGCAGCTCCACCACCCCCATCCTCACCCTAGCCTAATTTTTACCCATGCACCTTGCCCCACCCTCTGCACCCCAGAGTGGGCGGGGTCTTAATTAGGATTTATTTTGGGGTAGGGCTTATATTGGGTGCACGTATAAAAATCAAGATAGGAGTTACTTTCAGGATAAGTCATATTTTCAGGAAAACATGGTATTCATAGTCAACTGGTCAAGAGAATGCAAGACAATATTGTCTATGGAGATTCTCAGTCATCCAGGTCATGGTTGTCCCAAAGGTGCTTTTTCAAGTGGCAACTGGACTTTCTTATTTTTTCTTTGAAGATTTTTTTTTTTTAATTTTTATTTATACAAATCAACAATACAATAAGAAACATTTTCGGTTCCATGGTGCATAAATAAATACATAAACTTTTATCTTGTCATACATATACATGTACTATTACTTCTTATAAGTAGCTATATGGATATAATAGTGCTAAATTTTATCTTGATGATTATTACACATAATAATACACAGTAATTATATATATTATCTCATTTTTTTCCTTCTCTCCAACCACTCGTACCACAAACCCCACACCCCATAATACTCTGAATCCATTCTGTCATTAATTTCTAAGGACAATTTATTCATTTCTGCACATTCCAATATTTTCTTTATAACGAGTTCTTCTGGAGGTAGCTGTTTTTCCTTCCAGTACTGGGCAAAGGAAATCCTTGCGGCGGTCACTATGTGGATAATTAGGTACTTTTTCTCTTTAACATACTCTGTTTTTAAGATTCCCAGGAGAAATGCTTTGGGGTCGAGTTCAAAATCTTCTCCTATAATTTCCATAATCCACTTTAATAACATCTTCCAATATTTTTGTGCATAACTACATGTCCACCAACAGTGGTAAAAGGTACCCTGTTGATGGTCACATTTCCAACAATTTGCTCTCAGATTAGGGTATATCTTCGCTATCCTTGCAGGGGCCATGTGCCACCTATAAAACATCTTATAATGATTCTCTTTGTAGGTCACTGCTCTCGTCATTTTAAGGTTTTTTTTCCAAATCGTGTCCCATTCATCCAAATTTATAT
Organism: Masticophis lateralis; assembly: GCA_030761175.1. Taxonomy (NCBI): domain Eukaryota; kingdom Metazoa; phylum Chordata; class Lepidosauria; order Squamata; family Colubridae; genus Masticophis; species Masticophis lateralis. The sequence continues at coordinate 70,798,795 of JAUDYJ010000001.1, forward strand.
TTTTACCAATATTTTTAGCCCAGGCCAACATCGGCTCCTTAACCACTTCCTCTACAGTATCGTATTCCAATAGATAATTGTATAGTTTAGCTAGAATTTTCTCGTCTGAGCCCATCCAAATCTTATCGAATCCATTTGTCCCTATCTCTATGCCGAATTCCTCCTTATCCTTTTTGTATCTTAAAGTAATTTGAGCATATGGCCACCAATCTATAATGATGCCTTGCTCCCTCAATTCTTCCCTAGTTTTAAGGTTCCCTCCCCCATCCAATATCTCTTTATATCTGAACATCTTTCCTATTTCTAGAACGTTTGGATATATTAATGCCTCCATGGTGGAGAGCCATCTCGGGATTTTTGTATATTGCCTCTGTCTTATCTCTCCCTATGTTTGTATGAGGGTCTCCCTTATTTTATGTCTATGAAAGTATGTTTTGGTTCTTTTTCCAGGATCCCAAAGATATGCATGCCAGCCCTTCTGGAGGTCATGTCCTTCCAGAGTTAGGAGTCTTTTATTTTGTAGAGTAGCCCAATCTTTCAGCCATACTAAGTTTGCAGCTTTTTGATATGTCTCCCATTTTGGTAGTCCGAATCCCCCTCTCTCCTTCTTATCCTGTAAATTTTTAATTGCTATTCTTGGTTTTTTTCCTTCCCAAATGAATTTCCTAATTATTGCATTGAGTTCTAAGAAGAATTTTTTGTCCAGTTTGACAGGGACAGTTTGGAATAAGTATAATAATTTAGGTAAAATGCTCATTTTTATTGCTGCAATTCTGCCTAAAAATGATATTTGCAATCTTCCCCATTTTTCCAAATCCTGTTTTATGGTCCTAATTAATGGCACATAGTTATCCTCCTTAAGGGCTGAGCACTTTGCTGAAATCCAAATCCCTAGATATTTTACCTTCTTAACAATTTGTATCTCCATTACTTCTTCCAACCTTTTCTTTCGTGCCTCTGTCATATTTTTGGTTACTAATTTAGTTTTGAATTTATTTAATTTAAAACCTGCTACCTCTCCATAATTGCCTAATTCTTCCAGAATTCTAATACCTGATTCTAATGGTTCTTCCATAATTAACGCCACATCATCAGCAAATGCCTGGGCCTTATACAACTCTTTTCTAATACTCAATCCCTTAATTTCATTATTATTCCTTATCTTCCTCAAAAGGACTTCTAAGGCTAAGATAAATAGAAGGGGGGACAGAGGGCACCCTTGTCTAACGCCTTTTCTAATTTGAAATGCTTCTGATAGTCCTCCATTCATTAAGATGTTGGCACATTGTTTCTTGTATATTGTAAATATAGTGTTGGTAAAATTTGGTCCGAATTCCATTTGGATAATTTGTTGTTTCATAAATTGCCAATTCAGGTTGTCGAACGCCTTTTGGGCATCAACAAAAACCAGTGCCATTTCTTTATTCGGGTGTTCCTCATAATACTCCAATACATCTATTATCATCCTTGTGTTGTTCCTAATATGTCTCCTAGGGAGGAATCCATTTTGATCACTATGTATTAGATTATTCAAGATTTTCTTTAATCTTTCTGCTATGATGCTCATGTAGATTTTATAGTCCGTATTGAGCAAGGAGATCGGTCTATAATTTTTTATTAAATTTGGATCTTCTCCTTCTTTTTGGAGGAGCGTGATGTATGCCTCTCTCCATGATTCTGGTATTTTAGATTCTATTAAGGCCTCATTGTAAATTTCCAATAATTTTGGTAATAAGATTTCTTCCAGATCCACGTTTTTGTACAATTCCCCTGGGAATCCATCCGGTCCTGGGGACTTATTCTTTTTAGTCTTAGATATTGCAATTTTCAACTCTGCCATAGTTATTTCTTTATTTAGCATTTCTTTCTCTTCTTCCCCTATCTTTGGGAGGTTTTCCTTTGCCAAGTACTGGGTCACCTTCTCTGTAGGGACTTGTTCTTCTGCATACAGGGAGGTATAGAATTCCTGAGCAAGCTTTAATTTATCTTTTTCCTTATTAATGATCCGACCCTCCAGATCTTCCAATTGATATATAATCCCTTTCTGTTTTTCTTTTTTTAATCTATAAGATAGCCATCTACCCGGCTTATTTGCGTTTTCGAAATAATATTGTTTAGTTCTTTTCATTTTGTACGCCAGCTCCTCCTGATCGATAATATTTAGTTTATGTCGTACTACCATCCAATTTTCTTTGGCTTGCTTATTGTCTGGGTTTTGTTGCAGTACCTTCTCGGCATTTCCTAATTCATCTATCAAAGCCTTCTGCCTCTTTCTTCTTTCTTTATTCCTATATGCGCCATATGCTATCGCCAGACCCCTCAGATAAGCTTTCATTGTGTCCCAAATAATTGCTCGGGAGGTTGGTTCTTTTTCATTTTCTTCAAAAAAGAGTTTTAATTCTCGTTTAACTTTCTCTATATTTAGCTTATCCTTTAAGAATTGACTATTCAGTCTCCATCTTGTATTTTCCCTCTTGTAGGTTCTTTTCCATTCCACTTCTAGTGGATTGTGATCAGCCCATACGTTTGGTGTAATTTCTATTGACATTATGTCCAATCCTATACTTCTGCTTACCCACATCATATCTATTCTGGACCATGACTTTTTAGGGTTCGAAAAATATGTATATTGCTTCTTATGTGGGTGCAGAGTGCGCCAAATATCTACTAGGTTAAACTCTTCTGTCAAATCAAAAAATGATCTAGGTATAGTTTTCCTTTTTTTCTTTTTATCCTTGGGCCCTTTATAATCTTTGTCCGGGTTTATTACCCCGTTAAAGTCCCCAATTATACAAATATTATTGTTATTCATTGAACTTAATCTTTCCCCTAATTTTTTATAGAAATCTCCCAATTTTCCATTCGGCGCATAGATCACTGTTAATAGGATTGGACAATTGCCTCTCATTACTTCTACCATTAGGATCCTACCCTTTGAATCTGCATATTTTAATTCTGCTTTTATGTCTTTCTTTACATACAGTGCTACTCCTCGTTTCTTTTTTTCGGCTAGAGAGGTGAAAAGATTTCCTAGTTTCTTATTTTCTAAATATTTTTGGTTTTCCTTTTTAGTGTGTACCTCTTGGAGGCACACTATATCCGCATTTAATTTGACTAATTTTGTAAAAAAGTTTTTCTTCTTTTTATTATCATTTAAGCCATTTACATTGATCGAAATCAGTCTCCAATCTTCCATTCCTTTTACTTGTTAGCTCGTGTAGCTCTTTGTGGTCTTTGGTTTTTTATTATTTCTTTACTATTCTTATCTTCCCCCCTCTTCCTCTCCGGTGTTCTTTCTTTCTCTTTTTTCTGCTGGGTGACTTCTTCTTCTGGTATTATCGCTTCCAATTCCTCCTTACTGCTTTGATCCTCCTCGCTTGCTCTTAACTGATCTAAAAACTCTTGGGCAGCTACCAAACTGTCTATCCTAATTTTATTTCCTTGCCATGTAATTATCATTCCTTCCAGCAAGGTCCACCTAAACAGAATATTTCTTTTATTCAGTTGGGTAGCCAAGAATCTGTACTCTCTCCTAACTTCTCTCACCCTCCTTGGGATCTGTTTTAATACTATTATCTCTTTCCCCTTATATGTTACCTGTTCCTCTCTTGTCATAGTATAGAAGATGTCCCTCACCTTTTTTCTGGCAAATCGGATATGTACCTCCCTAGGCAGTTTATTTCTCCTTGCGTAATTAATCTGGACCCTATAGACCTCGTCTAATTCTTTAATAATTTCAAATTTGTCTTGCTGCAGCACTTCAGCAATTATTTCTGCCATCACTTGGCCTAGGTCCTCTTCTTTCTCTTCAATGATATTTTGAACACGCAAGTAAAAGGAGGCTCGATCCATTTCGAGTTGGGTAATGGAATCTACCAGTTCCCTGTTCTGTGCCATCAGTCTTTGGTCAACCATATCCAAATTTTTTTCCTGCTGCTCCATTTTATCTTCCATTTTTTTTATCTTCTGTGTATTCCTTTGTATTGACTCCTGTATATCATTCATTTTTTGATCTATTGCTCCAATATCTTTCTTCAGCTCTATATGGTTATTTGACATTTTCTCCTGCATCATAATCATCGTGTCTTGTATAGCTGTCAATGTTGTTTGCATTGCTTGCATTGTGGGTATCATTGCCGATTTTTCAGATTTGGATAGACCTTCAGTTGATTTCTGCAAAGCTGGTGATGACATTGTGATCGTGGGGTTTGAGGGTGTTTTCTTTCCTGTTTTTGTCACCGTGGATGAGAGGCTTGTCATCTCTTTTAACACCTTTTTCTGTTCTTTTATGATCCTTTCAATATTTTTCCAAATTGTCATTCACCAGTATTTGGTTGCCTCTACCAAATATTGTTCCCTTTGCTCCACTATAAAGAAATATCAGATTGTATTTGTCTCTAAGCTTTCCCTCCTGTTCCACTACACAGTATTATTTTAGAGTAACACTGGCTCAAGTTATTAATTGTTATCTTCTGTCCCTTAACAGATCTCTAATTAGTCAAATTTCAAAATTCACTGGTTTAAACTAAAAAAATATTCCCACCTTCGATCAGTTTTTGAGCTTAAAAGTTTTATATATCCCTATTTTAACCTTAATCCTAATATTCTAATAAATATCAAATAGTATAAACACACAATTAATTAATTAATTAATTATACAGGCTTGTAGAAATTAATCCAAATTAAATAAAGGCTGTCAAAATTAAGAAACAATAATTTTAGAAAAAGGAGAAAAGAGAAGAAAGAGGGAAAAAAAGGGGGAAGAAGAAGAGATAAAAAAGAAAAAAAGAAAGAAGAGAAGCAAAAGGAAAAAAAAGGAAGGAGGAGAAAGGTCCAATATAGAATGTATAAATCTCTTAATATAGATCTAAAAATTACTTAATAAATATTGTATATTATATAAACACAGAGTTAAATTTAATTATATAAATTAGAAAACCTAATATATGTGATATAACTTTAGAGGAATTGAGGGGTAACTGCAAATATATTGATATAGGAAGGTAGCTATAAGTATATAGGGTTTTTTTTGTTACTGTATCTATAAGTTATTATTTATCTGATCATTAATCAATTGTTCAATAATTTCAATAATTTCTCACAATCAAAAAAGTAAAAGAGAAGTAAAGACCAAAAATATGAGAATGATCCTTTCCAGTGATGTAGCAAGCACACTTAGTTGGATAGTCCGTTTCTCTCTCAGTAACTCTCAACTTCAGTCCCTGTCAATTTTGCATAGTCATTCAGATTGCATCGGCCACCTTGTCTTCCCCCAAGGCTCTCTCCTTCTCTCAGCTCCGATCTGACTTTCTCCTTTGTTCTGTCAGCAGCCGCGCTTTCTGGATACAGTCTCTTTTAATCTATCATTCCAATCCACACTATCAGCTTTCACAGTTAATTCACTCGATACAAAGTGTCAGTTCTCTCTCCTGGAAGTGCCATTCCCGTTTTAAAAATATTCTCAGTCTCACCGGCTCATCTGAGATCTCATTTACACTCGATCTCTTCCTCCTGCCTCACAATCGCCGCCGATTTCTTCCTGAGACCTTTTTTCCCGACGCAGCCAGCACGATCAAATCGACCACAAACCAGGCGTGCTCCAGGGGGGTGGATTTGAGTGGTAACAGACACCCACTTCACCGAAATCTCCTTGCTTCCTGTCTTGTTGGCTATCGCAGCTTCGAGCCTGCCATTAATGGCAGACGCGCCGCGTTGGTTTGACAGCGGCTGTCAGTTCGACAGAGAGTGCTCGCTCCTCACTACTCTGTCTACCGGCACCCCGCTTGTGTCCGCTGAGCTCTCCAAGCCCCCGCGCCTCGAAGGGACCCCAAAACACGGCGGAAAATTGGCGCTGAAGGCAGCAGTCGCTGTCCCAGTGCCATGCCGCTGAGATTCACCAACCGGAAGTCCTCTCTTTGAAGATGTTTCATTTCACATCCAAGAAGCTTCTTCAGCTCTGACAGTCAGCGCTGAAGAAACTTCTTGGATGACAAGCGAAATGTCTTCAAAGAATAATACGAAAGTCCAATTGCCCCTTGAAAAAGCACCTTTGGGGCAAGGCAGTATTGCACATTTGGATTCTGATCTCAAAGATCAGTACTTTGAGAACTACCTTCTGCAGTATCCTAGGATGTTACTTCAAAAAATCAAAATAATTGGACAAGTTTCTCTAAAAATTATCACTACATCATTTTTCATGGTACAACTCTTTCTCAGAGTGGGGTGAGTTGAAGGACAGCTGCCTGATTTGTATTGGCTTTTTGGTAAGATAGTAGGAAGGATGGAGCCTAAGAATATCACCTATGATCCTTTGCAATCTGTACACATTATAAATTAATGGTCCATGCCCCTTTGTCATTTGCAGGGCTTCCATAGATAACGTATGTTGGAATATATGTGTGCATGCACATGTATGCATACTTCTGTAAAGTAATCATACTATCTTCTACCCAAAGTTCTCTCTTACTGAAATGGATTATAATAAATGCAATTAAGAACCTGAAGAACTGAGAACATTACAAATTAATCAATTCATTAATAAGATTTAAATATGGTGGCTAGTTTAAATGAATTGCTTTAAACTTTAACTTGGACTCAGATCAAGACAAGAGACCCAAATCAATTTCTAATTGGAGAAATATGTCAAAAATATTCCTTAATATTTGCAGAATCCAATCTGGGTTGGTTGCCAGGAGCAGAGGTTTTGTCTTCTGAACTTTTGGACTCATGCTGGAGCCCATCTTCAGGGAACTTCTCTATTCTCTCCTTAATATTTGTTCGCTTTTGAATAGCTATCAGGTTTTACTCTTACCATAGAAAACATCTTCTGGTTAATTGTTTTAGACATAGCAGCACATCCCATTGCAAACCTTTGTTTTCTGCCTCTATTCAACAATTCACCTCTATCTTTAGGGCACCATTTCTTTGTCTCTTGAAAAGGGATGATTGATTTTCCCCTGAAAAGTAACCAACTGCACCTGAGAAAAAAAGGAAAGAAAAAGGAAGATAGGTTCCTGTATTTTTCATCCATCCAGCTTTACCAATATATGTTTTCTGAGGTTTTCTCAGGTGTTTGTATGTAGGTCTTTGGTTATTCGGGTTTTCTCCCGCGTAAAATTGGAAGTGTCTTGGTGACATTTCGACGAAGTCTCATTTGTCATCTTCAGGCTGGTGTTCTCGGCTTCGTGCTCAGCTTCCAATTTTACATGGGAGAAAACCCGAATAACCAAAAACATATACACACACATATATATATGTATATATTGCTCCTGGAAGCACGAAGCCGAGAACACCAGCCTGAAGATGACGAATGAGACTTCGTCAAAACATCGCCAAGACACTTCCAATTTTACGCGGGAGAAGACCTGAATAACCAAAGACACACACACACACACACACACACACACACACACACATATAGTTTTTCTGTCAAAGCACCTGGTCTACCCCATATGGGAGGGAGCATACTGCTTCCCTTTCACCTTTCAGCTCCAGTCCAGGAGCCTGTAAGCAGTCGCACTGACGACAAACCGTTTTATACCAAATTTATATTTTGCTGGTAAAGAAATAAAGGGAGACTAATATAGATCTATTTCAAGCTATTTAGCTTTCATCAGCTAGCCATACCCTTACTCGGATTCAAACTTGGGCTGCCTGCATGTTAGGCAGTTGTATTAACCTCTGAGCCACAAGTTCTCCTCTCTTTATCAATTTAAGCCAGGGGACAGATTCTATGTACACACACACACACACAGTGGTAAAATGTTACTGGATAAGATTTGACCAGAGAAGAATGGAAAGTAATGATTACTTCTTATTTTTTGAAAATCATACTTCTATTGATGATGCAGCCAAAATTGTGCCTGCTCCTTTTTTAGCCACATCACACTTTTGACTCATATAACAGTTTGCAATCAACTTCTATTACAAGCTCTTTTTCGAAAGTACGATTACTAAGCTATTTGGCCTATTGTGTCCTAAATCTCTCCTAAAATCCTTCATTGTTGAGTTGTTAAGTGTTACAATGTAGTTGAAATAATGAGGAACAAAATTCTGTTCACTTTTTTAAAAAAATTCTAACCTTCAATATCTTACTCCTCATGTTCTGCTTTCAGAAATATATATCTATGTCTGTGTTTCTGTGTTAAACACACATTCTTCAGATTACTTTAACTGGAATAAGTTCAGCATCAACTGTATAAACAAAATATTATGTTGATTATATATGATTAAAGTTAACACTAGCTTTGTTGCTTATTATATATTTACCAGGGTGTCTTGAGAAATAACATGTTTGCCTCAGATGAAATCCCTTTTGCAAACTAGTATCAAAATTGTGCAAGCCAGTATCTAAATTTATTTAAAACATGTTTGGGTATGTCTGTCTTAATGAAAAGAAGGACTAGGGGTGACATATTAGCAGTGTTCTAATATCTCAGGAGTTGCCACAAAGAAGAGAGAGTCAAGCTATTCTCCAAAGCACCTGAAGGAAGGACAAGAACCAAGGGGTGGAAACTAGTCAAGGAGAGAAGAAACTTACAACTAAGGAGAAATTTCCTGACAGTTAGAACAATTAATCAGTGGAATAGCTTGCCTCCAGAAGTTGTGAATGCTCCAACACTGGAAGTTTTTAAGAAGAGATTGGACAACCATTTGTCTGAAGTGGTTGGCTTTCCTGCCTTAGCAGGGGGTTGGACTAGAAGACCTCCAAGGTCCCTTCTAACTCTGTTATTCTATTCTATTCTATTCTATTCTATTCTATTCTATTCTATTCTATTCTATTCTATTCTATTCTATTCTATTCTATTCTATTCTATTCTATTCTATTCTATTCTATTCTACCCTACCCTATCTTATCCTATCTTATCCTATCTTATCCATATAGCTGCCTATCTTAAATCAAATTCTGGGCATCTTACAAGCAATAATATGATATAAAACCGAGAGCATTAAAGCTAAAAGCAAAAAAACTTATTTATTTATGAGTGTTGTTAAATGAGGCTTCTGTCATAATCTATAATTCATATCTACATAACACTTCTGCATTGGGAGAACAGTAAGAATTTAATTTATTACCAGTCCCACATTCATATTATACTGCTAAACCCACTTTAACTGTCTCTTTTATCAATTTTTTAATTAGAATTTTTAAATACAATAAAAGTACGAAAAAATCAGAAGAAAAGGAAAAGAAAGAATGATAGAATTATAAGTTCCACACTTCTTTCCATTGACTATTTATTATCTTACTCTTTCCTTCGTCTTCTTCTCTCTCCTCTTACTTTAGAATTCCTTCCCTTCCCTTTTAATGCTTTTTTAATCCCACAATCCATAAATCATAATTTCAGGCTTTTCCAGTCTTTCAAAAAGATCTTTATCATTCTTTCTCTGACCAAACTGATGAACTTCACCATTTCCACATGTTTCATCAATTTTAAATTCCAGTGGGTATTTCATTTTTTCTTCCTGTAGGCATACAGTAACAGTTATCATATATAGCACTACCGTGTTTCCCCAAAAATAAGCCCTTCCCAAAAATATTTAAACACATACGCAGCTAGTCCCACCATTTCCTCTCGTTAGGGTTAGGGAGGCAGAGCTGGAAATTGGGTAAGATGGCAAGAGGATCCCCATCTTGCTCCATGCACCCCAAAATAATAAGACCTCTCCGAAAATAAGGCAAGTGCTTATTTCGACGTTTAAAAAAATATAAGACAGGGTCTTATTTTCAGGAAAACACGGTAGTTTTTATATTTCTTTTATAATTCAATTCTGATCTCATTGTAACCTTAATTTACAATAATTTACAATATATTTTGCATCATTGGATTTGCACCCAAATTGTCTTTTTTCAATGGTCCACCATGCATAATAAAAGTTCCCTTCTTTCTTTTCACAGTTCCCACATGGTTTGGTATTCCTTTATACATTGTTGACAATTTGACTGATGTCATGTATCAACAATGCATCTTTTTATAAACATTTTCTCTTAAATTCTAACAGTGTAAATTTAGCATTAATTTTCCACAATTTGCACATTCTCTTGTTATTTATTAGGATAGCTTACAATGCATTAAACAATAGCCTTCATACTTTTGCATATGCTTAGTAGGGCTTTTGCCCCCCACCCCAGGCGGTGTTCTTTTTTATACAAAGTCAGCTTATTGCCCCCACAATCCGGGTCCTCATTTTACCTACCTTGAAAGGATGGAAGGCTGAGTCAACCTTGAGCCTGGTGAGATTTGAACTTGCAGTAATTGCAGGTAGCTAGCAGCTAAGTGCTACTTTAACAGACTTTAGTCCACTGCTCCACCAAGGCTTATTAGTGACATTAATTAACAGTAGTTCCAAGTTCTTCTTTAGCTATCACAAATATACAGTACAAAGTCAGATTATTGCTTCATGTGTCCCAGTCAATCTAGTCTGTTCCTTGAGTTTTCTAAACTTTTTGGAAGCTTGTTTCTAGTCAGAGGTAAACATTCCTGAATGTCTGATTTCCAGAAGAGATTCTTCATCCAGAATTTTTCCAGATTTTAAAATTAAAAATGTATTAAAAATATTAAATTAGACCCAATGAATGGATGCCCAAGAGATGATTTCAAATTTTCTTGAACTAGGTGCACTGCATTGGTCTTCCTTTCTTGCAGACTAGAGATTTCTTTTTTAAAAGTTTGTGAAAGCATCACACAAGGATTAAAGAAGAAGACAATACTTATGAAGTACTCAGTATGCTCTTAGCAAACCAACTTTGTTTTGAAAAGAAAGAAAAAAAGAAAGAGATGACCACAACTTCATGCCTAATGGAAGTAAATGCAAACTGTCCCCCTCCCATTGCAGATTTTTCCTTTCTGTGGAAAGGCAAATCCTACTAGATATTGTTCTACCACAAATCCATTGATAGTGGAACACCTAAACCATCCCCAACAGTACCTTGGATGGCATTTTTTTAAAAAAAAGTTCTATTCCTATTCTAGCCTGGAAATTTAATCTTTGACTTTTCCCATGCAAATCACATGTTTAATTCTGAAATATGATATTGCCCCATAGGGCAATCACTTTTAATTTCCCAACGTGAAAACCTCATGATAGGCGTGGTGTGCCCAATCATTTTTACAAATCATAAAGGTGGATTGTATTTCAAAGCTGATTTAGTCCAGCCTACTGCTCAGGGCAAGATCAAGTAAAATGTTTTGGACAGATAGATGGCTTTCCAATCCCTGTTTGAAGACCTCCAATAAAGGGGATTGTACAATTCCTGAGCCAATCTATTCTATTGGTTTACATCTCTTAACATTGCCATCTCCTACCATTCAGAAATTCTTCCCAGAGCACTTCTTAATGGAGTGCTCTGGACATGATAAATTGTCATTAAAGCTGTAAGTCACAGACCCAGCTCACTAACAAGAATTAAGCTCACAAAGGGATCAATACTGAGAGAGATTTACATGATTCCAAGGATCACCTGCCAGGTTTTTTCCCTCTCTTTTGTTTCCAAGTAAGGACAGCATTTACAAAATTAACATTTGTTAAGTTCCCTTTACCTACTCTTCAAAATAACCCTCATAAGAAATATACCAGCCCCTCCAGATTGAGAATAATAGAAAAAGCTGTCCATATATTACTGTGCCTTCTTTACAGATTACTCCACGAAATACATCACACACACCTCTTTTTTTTCATATTTTCCAGAGCAATGTTATCTTTCCTAATCATTTTATTTTGACCAGTTAAATTATTAACTAATCATGTCCTGACTTTACTTTGCTCATCCCTGAGTAAATCTAGATTGTAATTAAGTATGTGTATGTATAGCTAAATTATTCTGGTATATCCTGTATCCTGATCTATTGCTTTTGTACAACTGCTGCATAATGTTTAATATTTTATTTAGCTTGCCTTTGACTATAATTTTTTAAAAACCCTGAAATATTATCTCCTAACATCTAACCTGAATCTGATTCCCTATAGTTCTGATCTTTCCCTCTAAGTCAACAGGGGAAAAGTTCTTTCCTTTCCTGTATGACCATTTTTTCAATTATCTAAACATTGACTTTTTACCAGCTCAGCTGTTAGACATAATGTGTGTCTACTCAAACACTCACATCCATGTTGCATGTACCAATCCAGGTAACCTATATCATATACTTATGCCCCATTAAATAACATCTTGTTCTTTCCCAGCCACTGTGTACAGCTGCCTAGAACATCTTGAATCACCACTTTCCATTCTAAAGAGTTTGCCTCTTCTCTTAGCTCTCCAGGGGTGTCAAACTTGTGGCCCACTGGCCAGATACATCATGTGCAGGCCACACACACCCCAGCTCCACAAAGGAAAAAAATGGGACGAAATATCATGTGACGGCAACATGATGCCACAAGTTAGACACCCATGCTCTAGACCATCAGTAATCATGTTATCAACCTCTTTATTCAGGTCATCGATACAAACATTGAATAGCTCAGGGCTCAGAATAGATGCTCGCACTTGATACTACTTTCCAAGCCAATGTGGAGTCCTTTTTCAATACTCTCTGGGTGCAATTATTCAGCCATCTAACCGTTGTATCATAAAATTTTACTATTTTGTTGGTTAACATTTTATATTTATTGTGCTTTTATCCTGCCAAAATCTAATGAGTCACAGAGGTTTATATAATGTAATAAGAGTTGGAGGCTTTCATGATGTTCATAACACTTCCACTATTTATTTAGGTAAGTCTGACATGACCTGTTTGTGACAAACACATGGCCCTTTCTAACTGCTACATATATATCCAAGTGCTGTTTAACTGAAGCACTATAATTTCTCAGGTTCTCCTCCTGCGTTTTGTTGGAAGATAGGAACAAGATTTACTATCCTCCAATCCTCTAGGTTTTTACCAGGAATTCTCAAAGATTGCAGTTAACCATTCTGCAGTCCTTTCTTCTAGTTCCTTCAGAAACTTATGATGTGACCTATCTGGCTCTAGTGACTGGAATTAATTTAAAATTAATATATTTTTCTTCTGTCCTTGTCTACCCTGATCTAGTAATGGTCAGCTAAAGCTTCTTTTCTCTCTGTGAGGAAAGCAGACATAAGTACTAAAACCTTACTGACTTACTTGTTGTACCTTGTAGAAGCATTTTGTTTTTCTTTTTGTTTCTAACACTGGAAAGATTTTTCTCTGTTGATTTGTGCATTTACAGCAACCCTCAGTTTATTCTGAATTTTACCCTCTCTGACATAATACTTATGGTTTCTGGTGACTATCTCTGAATCCTTTCTTGTTCTGTGGCCTCTCTTCCATTTCCATACATCTATTCCTTTTCTTTTCAGCATTTTGGAAAGTTGTGCATATATCCACCCTGATGACTCCCATTTTTATTTCTAATAGGAAATGTTTGTAACTACTCATTTCCATCCTTCTCACTTTTTTCCTCTAGGAATTCAAGTCAGTGGATATCACCTACATTCCATCTGAATTCATCAAGATCTAATCTTTTGAAGTCTATCATACAAGCCTTATTCCTTTTCCCTTTGATGTGGTCTTCTCTCTCATCATTCCAGTCATCTTCGTTCTTCAGCCAATTACTCCCACTTGGATTAGGCCTGGAATAGTGAATTCCCTTATTTCTTCTGTCATTTTTTGACAAATTAAGTTGCCAATGAGAGAGAACAGCAATTTGTGTGACCTCTAATCCTTGAACAGAGTTAGATTTCCAGCAGCTATTAGGGTAGTTGATTTTCAACTGCCACTGTCACATGCAACTTTGAAAGTGAAGTTATCCGACATAAAAAGGCCTCAATATATCTTCTACCTGTCTATGTGATCTATAATAAATCGTCATATCATTTCAGTTTCTCATTCTTTTATTCTTATCCAGATTCTCTGAATGGGATTTCCATGCTCTGATTCCTGAGTTTTTGCATAGACCTATGTTTCCTTTTAGGGCACGGTGGTTGATCAAAAAATTGGCAGTTTTACTGTTTGAATCCCTAGTGCCACGTAATGGGGTGAACTCCTATTAATTGTCCCAGCTTCTGCCAACCAAGCAGTTCAAAAGCATGTAAAAAATGCAAATAGAAAAATAGGGACCACCTTTGGTGGGAAGGAAACAGTGTTTCATGCACCTTTGGCATTTAGTCATGCTGGCCACATGACCACGGAGACGTCTTCAGACAGTGCTGGCTCTTTGGCTTTGAAACGGAGATGAGTACCGCCCCCTAGCATTGGGAATGACTAGCACATATGTGCGAGGGGAATCTTTACCTTTACCCTATGCTTCCTTTACATACATTACAGCACTGTCTTTTTCTTTTTCAGTAAGGAACATCTCTCATAGCATCTCCCTTATTAATTCAGAAAAGCCATTTGTTCTCAGGTTTTTTATCTCTACTTAATATTATATACCATGTAAGTTTCCTATGTGGATTTATTTGTACTTCATAATAATTTCTCTCTCTCCCTCCCTCCCTCCCTTCCCCCTCCTCTGTTTACACCCTACTTATTTCCTAATAAAGTGTTATGTTATGACTTGTTGATGGCGATTTTCCCTCTCTAAATCAGGTTGGCTGGAGCTTTTTTTTTCCAGCTGGCAAAATATTTTCCCCATCCTCTTGGACTCTCCCCAGGGCCATCTGTGTTGAGCAGATAGGAAGCACATTCTTATTTTTTTTCCCACTGCCTTTGGAGGAACATGCCCTCCTCTGCTTCACAAACTTCAGGGCACTCCCCAACCACAGGCTCTCAGTGTGAAAAAAATCTTCTGATTCCAACTCAACTTTACTAGCCCTCATTGTTATATAGATCTTCAATATTCAGAAGTGTTTCATTTTAGTTGTTGGCCATTACCCCCATTCAGTTCTATCCCATTCTTCTTCCAATTCCTCTATAAATGTAAGACTCCACTTCTAATACCAGCACATTCTTTCTTCCTATAAGAACATGTTTCTTTTGAAGAATTAAACCCTGTTTTCCTCCCAGTTTCATATCAGCAGTTTGTTGGGCTTTCTCTGTAGATACAGGAACAACAGATAGGAAGACTTAGCTGAATACAAGCTGTCAGATGCTTTCCTGCAAAAGTGATCCTTAAATGTTCATCCTAAAAAGGAGATCTACATTTTCAATGCTAATTACAGAAGATTAATTTATTTAGTCTACAGCCTTCCAAAGTGGGGATGAATTGATCATGAAAGATCATAATCTACAAGAAAGGGGGGAGCCCTCTTTATGTTCATACTATTCCACTGCTATTTCATATTACTTTTTCTGGCTATGAAGTTCTACATATTGAATAAAAGTATAATAATTATTCAGCACTGCATTATGTAGGTGCAATGTATTTTATTCCACAAAAACTAACTTTTTTCAGTCTATTTATTAAACTTTTACACTGTTCAATTCCCAACAATTCTGGGTGTGGTACATGAATAAAAATGGCACACACACACACAAAAAGTTCAGGTGTACAATAGTATCACATTCACATCTGCTTATATGGATCTCACTTCCTCTATCATCTCAATCCCACACAGTACTGTCTACAAATACCACCCATCTAAAATAATGGCCTTTTAAATAATTACTATATGTTTAATTTCCTTGTTCTCTGCGATTAATTGCCTAATAGCAGAGAGCAATAGAATTTAGCATACAGCAGAGGAGACAGAATTGCACAAATCTTTAGCCATTAATTAAGACTGATCTCCAAATTAGAGAGGTATAAGCAAAATTTGGAATTGCAAAAATGAATAAAATCATTCAAGATCCAATTCAAATTGTTTTGGATTACTGACTCAATTTGAATTCACAATTTTATTCGAAGAATTTAATCCGTTCAAATTATCAGTAGGAATTGTGGAATAGAATCGTTGCAATCAATTCAATTTGGCTTTAATTCAATATATTTAAGCATTCACACAGACAAAGGCTCACTGGAACACTAAATTAATCTGAAAGTGTCTGATTTTATTTGATGGGTCATATTAATCTGGCATTTTGGTTTGAAAGGGTGATTTGGTTTGAACTGCCTATTGAACTGAACCAAAAGTTTGAACTAAAGCATCATTATTACTAGCCCTGCTTTAACAAGATTCTTGTGTGCCTTATGATACATATGAAGCTTTTATATACTTCTTGCAGTCCAGCTGGAGTAGAGGCTGTTCCAAATCCACGACAAATGTTCTTCTACCCTGTTCTAATAGTTACCATTTGTAGACAATGGACTCTCTCTGTGCTTCACAACAGTTCAGTATTTCAACTTAACAATAAAAAAGTTGGATTCATCTATCCCCAAATGCCCCTGGGATTCAATACTTATTCTCAAATGCTGATTATGATGCTCAAGAAAACTACTTTGAGAAATGAATTTTCATTCTTTTCCTCTCCTTGATCAGGATAGTGAGATACTAAGGATGTTAAACATAATTTATGCACCTTGGTGACCTCCCTCTGTGAGGTTGATGGGCACTTCAAAAATGTGAAAAATAAATAAAATATTGTGTTTTCTGGCTGAGGTATTCTGACCTAATGTTCTCCCTGGAAATACTGGTAAATGTTCAAATATTTATTTATCTACTGCTCTCAATATTCACAATATAGTGTTCCTCCAGATTCATTTTTCACAGATAGTGAGGTAATTGGTTCGGACCGGTTCACAAGAACCGGTAGTAAAAATGGCGGGAAGCTCCGCCCACTGACCCGGATGTCATCAGAAGTGATTGCGAGCACACAAGCATGGGTACGATGCGAACCAGTAGTAAAAGTAAGTAGAACCCACCCCTGGGCAACACTTATTTGGTTTTCCAAACCTGGTTCCAGAGTATAGAAGCAAATGCTTTAAATGGTCTTGAAAGTAATCCTGAATATGCATGTACTATAATCTATTTCCTTCTCCCTACTAATTTATTGGGTTTATGTTTGTAAATGCGGGTCATTTACTTTGTAGAATACTGCATTTCTCCTGACTTCCTTCTCTGTTTAAAATAAGAAGCCAGACTGATTTGGCACCTAGCCTACTCTAACCCCAAAGTGTTTATCCTCTTGCATTTGTTTAGCACTACTGCACTAAGCTCTACACCAAGTTACTGTTAACAAGTGTCTGCAATTTACAATTGGAACAAAACCCACTGAATTTTGTGTCATGATCTGCAGTTTGTCAACCTTTTTTCAGGCCCGATTTAAAGCAGTGTTTCACAGTCTCAGGAGTTTTAAGATGTGTGGAGTCCAACTGAGGAATTCTGGGAGTTGAAATACATACTTCTTAAAGTTGCTGAGATAGGGAAATGCTGATTTAAAGTGTTAGACATTAAAATCCTTGCTACAGCAAGACTCATATCTCTCCCTATGAACCTGTTTGCATTTTAAAATCTGCAGCAGAGGCTCTTCTGGAAGCAGCTCTGCTCCCAAAGCTCATCCAAAAGATATGCAGTAGAGAGACTTTCACATAACACAAGTGTAAAGTGGCTGCAGGACCCCAGAGCCGAGAACAGCAATCTCCTAAAATTAATCACCATCACAGCAGCAGACATCTTAACAGCAGGCTAAGAATCTTAAGAGCTGGACAGCACTTGGCCCTGACCTGATCTACACCTACTGGCTTAAGAAACTAACAGCAGTGCATGAACACTTAACAGATAAATCAGCTATTAGCAGCAGCTTCCCACCCAGATTGGCTAGCACAAGGAAGGGCAGTGCTAACCATGAAAACCTCTCACAAAGGAACAGCATCATCCAATGACCGGCCAATAACTTGCTTATCCACAATATGGAAAGTCTACCAAGCATCGTAGCTGCCAAGCTATAAAACCAAATGGGCCAGTACATGAAACAACTCAGAAAGGCATTGGAAATAACACCAGAGAGTCAAAATACCAGTTGTTCATAGCTAGAGCAGTTGGTCAAGACTCAAGATCCATGTCAATGCCATACACATGGAACTGTGATTGCCTGGTGCTATGCAAAGTCAAGAGGACACTAAGGACCTTCCCTAAGAATTCAGTGGGATTACGGAAGACAACACCAGAAGTCAAGTCAAATCAGTTCACAAAAGTGGCCATCGAGTATGCTATATACTACGGAGATGAACTATCTTCACTGCTGTTCTGCAAAGCCTTTAACCCTCTCAGATAGATAACCACAAGGACTGGATATTAATAAAGTTCAAAAGTGGAACTACCATCAACCATGCCCTCTGCATGGGTGACATTGATTCATTGATCTACCTACATGAATCTATAGTGAGGACATTTGGACTAGAGAAGTGTGGCTGGATGGTTGTAAAGTGTGGGAAGGAAGTTAAAACTGAACTGTGGACCTTGATATTCTACACATAGTCACGAAGGAATGATGAGGAAGAAAAGAAGATAGAACTCTTAACTGTCAACAAACTTAAGATGAGCCTTCTTAATGGAAAGAACAAGATACATGCCACCAATATGAATGCCCTGCCAACCATTAGATACCCTATTAGTATAGTAAGGGATATGGAGGTTGCTGAAGTGAAAATCTAGAAGATTTTCATAATGTATGGAGGTTTCCACCCCAATATTCAGATTTTAGACCAGTCAGAAAGAAGGTAGGAAAAGTATAGTGAGTTTCCAGGAATCCAGAATCCAGTAGCACATCAATAAAGTAACACCCAAAGATAAGCTGCTGAGAAAGGCCTGAGGCACGACAGATATGGGAGGAAGATCAAGCAGCAGAGGTGCCATGGCAAAACAAGAACTACCTGAAGTGCAGACTATACAGAGAGGTCTCAGAAACACTCCAACACATAGTGGCAGGATGTAAGACACAGACAAGAAGAGCATACACTGAACAGCATAACCAGGTAGCTGGCATTATATATCTGCACAGGGTAGTCCAGATGGGAGATTCCACAGAAAGTACCTACTCACATAGGTAGGTTCTGGCCAATCAACCATGCATGTAATTGTCAAGGTCCACAAAATAGCATATTGGTAGACATAGTGGTGCCAAGTGACAGCAACAGCAGAAAGAAGGAGTAGAGGAAGCTGGAGGAGTACCTTGGCCCGAAGGAGAAATTTGAGAGGATTGGAAAGTAAAGCCCAAAATGGTCCCAATGCTGGTAGGAGCATTTGGGGCTGTAACTCCTAAGATGGGAGAGTAACTCCAACAGATCCCAAGAAGAACATCGGACCGCACTGTCGAAAAGAGTACAGAGCTAGGAACAGTTAAGACACTATGCAGAAACTCAAATTCCCAGGCCTCTGGTCAGTGGTAGGTTTCAAAAATTATTATTACCAGTACTGTGGGCGTGGCTTGGTGAGCGTGGCATAGCTTGGTGGGCGTGGCAGGGGAAGGATACTGTAAAATCCCCATTTCCTCTCGATCAGATGGGACTTGGGAGGCAAAGAATAGATGGGGGTGGGGCCAGTCAGAATTTTTACTACCGGTTCTCTTAACTACTCAAAATTTCCACTACTGGTTCTCCAGAACTGGTCAGAACCTGCTGAAAACCACCTCTGCCTCTGGTAGAGGAATTAAGATTGAGGAAAACATATACTACCCATAGGGGTGAGAAGAGATAAATAGGTGATAGATGGGGACCCAAAACCTGTCCTTGAGATAGGCCTTAAATAGAACAGAAGACCACGTCTGCAAGAGGGGGGCATCTCGCAGAGCAAGAAGGTCCACCAATGTATAGGCCAGATTAAAACATATGAGATAGGCAGAAATGACACAGCACCCAAGATGGTAGATGGAAAAGAAGGGAGGGGCACATACAATATAGTCAGAAGCTGGAACACGGGACAAGAAAAACCATCACTCTCTCACAGCGATGGAAAGAGTCAAGCATCTGTTCTACAGAACAGGCAAAAGTCTGCTATGAGTAAATCCACCGGCACCCACTGCAACCATCCTCTCACAATGGCTGGCGGGAAACCGCCAGCAGAGTCATAGTTCAGAGCCAGGGTAACGAAGCAGCAGTAATCTTCCGAGACTCGCAGTCTCCCAGTCTGAAAGGCCGCCATCTCCCACAAACATTCCAAGTCCGATGATGATGACAAATTGGAGGGGGAATATAGCAAGATCAACAATAAGGAGAGCACAAAGATCACAGGCGGCATAATAAGGAGGTTGATGTTCCATTCCAAGTGACATCAGTTAGGCGGAACAGCACTCCACTTTGAAGTCAGACTGCAGAAACTGCCTCTCTTCACTTCAAGAGGAGGATGGCTTCTGCCCATGTATAGTGGCCATTTTTCCTGAAATGAGAAAAAACTATTGTCCAATGCATCACAGAGGCATGAGACAGATGGGGTGCAATTTGTGAGGCTTAGCAAATGAGTTTTTCCACTTCCATTCCCACTTCCTTTTCTTTCTATCTCTAATGCAATAATATAGATCTGTTAGGATTTATTATGTTTCCTCACCTTTCAATGCAAGAACTGAGCCTGGTGATGCAGTGGACTAAGTGCTGTTAAAGTAGCACTTAGTTGCCAGCTACCTGCAATTATTGCAAGTTCAAATCTCACCAGGCTGAAGGTTGACTCAGCCTTCCATCCTTTCAAGGTAGGTAAAATGAGGACCCGGATTGTGGGGGCAATAAGCTGACTTTGTATAAAAAAGAACACCGCTTGGGGGGGGGGGGGAGAAGCCCTACTAAGGAGGTATATACAAAAGTATTAAGGCTATTGCTTAACACACTGTAAGCCACCCTGAGTCTCCAGAGAAGGGCGTCATAAAAATTGAATAAATAAATAAATAAATAAATAAATAAATAAATAAATAAATAAATTGCTTGTACTGCTTAGCCTTTTGGACTGCATATTGGAGTTGAGTGGCTACAACAAACTTTAATAAATAAATATGTAGCCCTTGCCTCCTAGGTATAGAAAAGAAGGGGGGAAAACAAGAAATAAGAAACAACCAACTAGATTGGTTGATAACTAGTGTTATCATTATTTGTGCTTAGTGCTGTCCATTATTTATAAGAAACACTGAAATCGAGAAATGTGTGACTGTGGGTGTCCCAAATTGCAAGTACACAAGTATGGTACAGGATAATAAAAACAAGGACAAATAGGCTGAAAAACAGCTTCTATCCCAGGGCAATAACTATATTGAATTCTACTGTATAGTGCAATATTAATGCAATATTGGGTTTTCAATTCAATTGCATAGAATGTGAAGGATGTAGTGTTTGCGTTTTATTTTTATAGTTATAATGTACACTGAAGATGGCATTTAATTTCATTGTATGAGGTGCAATGACAACAAAGTAAACTAAACTAACTAAACAAAGAATCTGAACCAACAAAAAGTTGGATGATAACTTGGAAAGAGAATCCTGCTCTATTCCGTGTTATGCAAATTATATCTGTAGTAGAAGCTCCTTAGCCACCTGTGTTCAGGTGTTTCTCTGTTGTAGGAAAGGCTGTGACAACTTTTTCTAACAAGGATTTATTTCTTTTTGGTTTGGATCTCAGTGCTTTAAATAAAAACAGCAGCTTTATTTAGTATTGATATTTATTTTTAAACAATGTCACACTGTGGCATTTAGTACTGTCACACCACAATGTCTGGCCAAAAGAAAATGCCAAATTGTGTTGGGTATGCATAAACAGTTATTAAACTCTGGATCACTCCTACCAGCTACTTTAAACAATTCAGCTCTGTATTATTGGCATGAGAAAATATCAAAGGGAAACAAATCTGGCTAAATATTTCTCATCATTATCTTCCTCTACAAAACTGCATAGCAATTACCACAATGGCTTAAATAATTAATCTCTTAATCAGTAAAATTAATTCCTCAGCTGGATATGCTAAAGGCAATTTTAAGTGCATGTTAGTCAGTCCTCTACTTGTTACCTATTAACTGAAGTATATGTTATTTTTTTTTAAAAAAAGTTTGCATTAGACTTAGCTTTATTGGGCGGGGGTTGTCTAATTGAAAATATGTACTAGCTTTGTTCCTTTTAATCTAAACTCCTTGAAAAAACTACCTGAATGTAATCAAAATACAGTTATAGATCTCTATGTATTCATGAACATTGCAAAGTTTTGACTCCTGATCATAGGGAGGTGGTTTGCAAAGATCTGCAACCATATACTGTATAGTTGCAATAGCATTTAATCTTTTTTAATATAAGAGCTATAGGAATAGTCACAGTCTACTCTACAATTTTAGAATGTATGTATAGGGCAGTGATGGCTAACCTTTTCTTGACCAAGTGCCCAAATCGTGTGTGTGCATGCATGCATGCATGCTTGCCCGAGCCCCCCAAATGCAGTGTGTGTGCAGCCCCTGCACATGCACCCCACCCCGTGCATGCATATGTGCCCCCTGCATATGCCCCACCCCCTGCATATACATCACTCCCGGCATGTGTTCCGCCCCCCATGCATGCATGTGCAGCTGCCCTGCACATGCCCCACCCCTACACATGCACACACGGCCCCTTGCATGCACCCCAAACCCTGCTCATGCACACATGCCCCTGCATGTGGCCCGCCCCCCCACATATGCCTATGTGCCCCCCCATACACACCCCACCCCCAGCGCATTCGTGGCAGAGATCTGAAGACCAGCTGGCCAGTGGGATGCACCTGCACATGCGTGGCGGAGCTGAACTGGGGCGACAGCTCACGTGCCCACAGAGAGGGTGCTGTTTGCCACCTCTGGCAAGTGTGCCATAGGTTCGCCATCAAGGAGATAGGCTTTGGAAGGGCAGCGGAATGCAATTCTTTGCATCAATGACTTCATTAGATGCTTCATCTGCCAACAATGAGGGTGGATTCTTTTTGGTACCTGTCTGCCACCAAGATTTAAGTGTGGTGAATCAAAAGCTAAAAATAGGTATCCTGTAATTTGTTCTTGGGGCAGTCTCTGTATGATTCATCCTGTTTTCAAAGAAGAGTAGCAGCAATCTAATTAATCATGAGCACTTGGGTTTGACTCCTTAGGTGGTGGAAGCAGCATTACATTTCCATTTAGATCAAATGATTCTTACCAGGATTCTGAAGGAAAATTACATTTCCATTGTTTGATCAAAAATAATAGAGCTTTGGATTTTATTTTTAGGCTGGGAGGTGATCTGCAAAGTGTTTTTTTAAAGGATGAATTCCACAGAGACATTATCCATAAATCAGAGAAATATTAAAGGATAAGCTCGAGGGGCTTCCCCTTGCCTTTTCTGCTTTGCGTGCAGCTTGTGCCTTCTGGGGGTAGAGGAGAAGATAAATACGAAGCGCCTATAGAGTTGATGAAGTCTTCCTGCTTGTAGAAATGAAGAGCTTTGGGGGAATAAGGCTTTTGGCAGATTTCTCATCACACTGAGCACAGGTTGTGTTCGATACGTCTTGTACAAATGCAGCAGGAAAAAAAATCAGCATGAACATTTGTATATAGTTTTATTGCATTTATCTTGGTACACAATTTATATACATTTGCATGCGGTACTTCCACGAATGGGACAACATTTTAAACTATCTTTCTACGTGAACAATTAAGGGAATGGAATTGTTTAGCTTCTAGAACGATTCACCCTTCTGCGTTGGGTTTCCTTGCATTGTCCTCTTTCTCCTCTGCTGTATATTTTTAATGTCTAGAATATCAGCTGAAGTAAATTAAAGCTGGCATTGGCTTAAGCATTGCTTCTAATGGTCTCAGTTGTGCCTCCCCTGTGAAATAAAGTGACTGTCAGAAATTACATTCTTAGAGCTAAAAAAAAAGAGAATGGAATAGGACTAGATACAATGTGCACTGCTACATGGGGATGGGAATTATTGAAATAATCATGATGACTTTTTCCTCTGATTACATTTTGATGGAAACAAGTCCACTCAAATTGTCCACCACAAATAAGTCACGATGAATAATCAGAAATGTTTCATCCTTGCAGGAAGGGCAATATACTGCCATTAAATATATCTGGGATATTTGATCATTCCTGCTCATGAGAACAGCTACTAAGCTAGTTGGGTTCCAGATTGCAGAACTCAAGGTTGTAGAACTGAAAGAAACTGAATAACGAAAATGACAGAATGATATTGTGCTTGTTACACATACACTAATTAATCTTTCTTTGCTTCCAACATCTTTCCTCCCTCCTGTCTTTATGGAAAAGACATACTGTAGGGCCTTGTTTTAATCAACACATGCATAGCCTTTAGCAGGTTGAGCTACTAAAGCAGGGGTTGATTTCAGAATTAAGGCCAGCAGATGAGGCTCTGAAAAGTGAAGCATAATATCCAATATAGTCAGCAGGCTAGAAAAGCAGCAGATTCTATAGGAAGAAATAAGCAATAAACACCTCGTCTTAGGTTTCCAGTTCTTGAATTAGTTCTATACAGGCCAAAGAATATAAGTCAAATCCAAAATAGATTATAACCCCGACACCTACACAAAATAAGAAGTAAAAAAGCTGAGCACAGCAACAGATTTATGTGACACATATCCTGAAGATTATTGAGGAATTAAATAGTTTGGAAGGCTTTCCAGTGAAGTCATTCACTTCACTTTATGGAGACGGCTAATATTTAAAATCACTCTAGTTCAAAGAACAATTCCTGAATTTATGCTGAAGAAATTAAAGCT
Source organism: Masticophis lateralis (assembly GCA_030761175.1). NCBI lineage: Eukaryota > Metazoa > Chordata > Lepidosauria > Squamata > Colubridae > Masticophis > Masticophis lateralis. Next base: position 70,823,341 of record JAUDYJ010000001.1, read on the forward strand.
CCTGCAAAGTTCATTCATACAGCAAGAGATCCAAGCTACAGATTCATTAAGATGAAATCGCATTGTCAAAAAAAATTAGCAATTGCACATACATACATATACATGTGTAGGCAGTAGATAAAGCAGTTGGATTCATGTTATATGCTTAAAAGGGTAGAACTGGATTAGGCCAAGGGTATCCACGGGGCATGGCAAAAAAGAAAAAAGAAAGAAAAAGAAAGCAACATAATTTCAGTGATGGTCTGATTGTGGAACACACAATTGAGGTTCTTTTTTGCTTTTTGATGTCTGCCACTTATATGACAGACATAAAAAGCAGGTGGAATATTAAGTGCACTGTTAGGCAACATGGAAGCTTTCAGGGCTAATATGGCTTCCAAAGCTTTCTGGAAATTTTTCTGGAACACTGAGACTGTTGAGGCTACCATTGTGACTTACTTTACCACACTGTGCAAACATCCCTGGATTAGGCATGCGCAAAATCCAAGCATCAAAGGGGTAAGAACATGCTCAGATTAACCCCAGCCCTAGATTTATTTGAAACAAAAATACTTTCTTCTGATCTACCATTCTTGTGGAAGGGAAGATTAATGTCAAGTTAAACCTCTCTTCCATCAACCTGCACAGATGGGAGCCTCAAGCTGTTTTGCAAAATGGGGGATCCCTGGGCATTCAGTCTCTCTTTGTTCCTGCTTTCAACTCTCATTATCCACAGAGCACGAATTACCAAAACAAGAGCTGAAAGAGTAGAAAGAGCAAAATGTATCTATCCATAGTGACTCCTCTCCAGGACACTACAGAGTTAGGGTGGGGGAAGGTTGGGTATTATGTTTCCAACAACTGTCAAAACAAAACCAAAAATGAAACGTGACAGCTGACCAGCCTTTGCAAATGATGCTGGGATGGCAGCCAAGATGGCTTCCCTCGATATAACCAGGCAGCTTTAGATTCTATTGATCATCTGCTGCTTCATCGCTTGGGGATTTTCTCCAGGAAAAATAGCAGTCTGATTCAAGTATATCACCAAAAAAAAAATCTTTCTCAGGCCTGTTATCTTTTAGAGCTATCGGATCTGGACTGCAGAATTCCAGAAAAACACAAGATGGTGGCAAAGAGATGCAGAAATTTTTATGTTTATTTATTAATCATATTGCCCCCAACAATCTAGGTCCTCATTTTACCCACCTCGGAAGAATGGAAGGCTGAGTCAACCTTGAGCCGGTGAGATTTGATCTGCTGATCTGCTGAACTAGCAGTCAGCTGAAGTAGCTGCAGTACAGCACTCTAACCACTGCACCACCTAGGCTCTTTATACTGCCTTCTAGAGGTTCACCAGCCTGTTGCAATCCAATTCTGGTGCCTATTATCCACCTATCAAACATACACTGTACATACCAAAATCCTGTTCCTCTATAACATCCCAGTCTATGCACAATCTTGCATTAGCTCACAAGACAGACAGTTGTTTTTAAACTGTGCCTTCTGGTATTTTTTGCTTTCTACTTCTCAGCCCCATATTGTCAAGTAGCCCAACAGTAATGAAAAATTGATCTATACAGGTACACCTTTTTGTACCAATAGTTGCAAGAAAAGACAACCAACAGTTGTAAGAAAATTGGACTCCACTTTCTTTTTTTAACTCTCTCCCACTAAAAATTTGAACATTTTAAAATGGTTGATTTGAGCTCCAGGTTAGGATGTAGGGATAGATGGCGAAAACTAGATTTCATTGCTTATGGTAATGTATGGACAAACCAAATGATTTAATTGATTCCATCCAATCATGTATGATTCTCAAAGACTGTCTGGAAAACCTGTTCTGACCTAGGCTCCCTTAACAAGCAGGAGGCAGGAATTATTGGCAAAATCTCTTTTATTTACACGACTGTGAATTACATTCATTCACAATCAGCAAGGCTTGTCCAAACAGTTTTTCAAAGGAATATTTCTCAACACACCTTATCTCGTTTGGTAAGCTGCCATGTAAATTGTTTCCAACCATAGTACAAGGCAAAACTTGGAACAGAGTCTTTCAGAGTCCCGGAATGAACAAATTGTTTCCTGCAAAAGCCCACTCCCTGTTTGCTCCTCTTTTATTTCCTATGGGAAGGGCCAGTTATCTCCAAGGTGTGGCCTTACTCCCAAGTAGACCCTGCTTTCTTAATTGGTCTTGTCTTCTGGCAGCTCTGGGAATGATCACACTGGGAATGGCCTCCAGCTGCTCCTCTGCCTCACTGTTGTCTATCTCCCTCTCTGCCTCTAATGCAGAGCCCTCATCCAAGCTTTCCCCAGCCCCCCAGGACTTGCCCAAGTTCCTCCCCAAACTTTCTCACTGTCCAACTCTGCTACCAGCTCTGCTGGCCTCTGGTGGGCCACAACAAAATCTCTCAGTTTTCTTGGCAAGGTTTTTCAGAAGTGATTTGCCATAGCTTCCTTCCTAGGGCTAAGAGAACGTGACTAGCCCAAGGTCACCCAGATGGCTTTGTGACCAGGACTAGAATTAAGGCAGGACTAGAATTCACGGTCTTCTAGTTTTTAGTCTGATGCCTTAACTACTCTACCAAACTGCCTCTCAAAAGATCTATACTGTCTGCCAATCACAGAGGCAGATGCTGCACTTCCAGTCATCTTTTGCACTTGGAGTGGTTTTGAAGCCTTCCTAGGTCACTACAGGTAGTCCTCAACTTACAACAGTTCATTTAGTGACTGAAGTTACAACGGCACTGACAAAAGGAACTTATGATCATTTTCCACACTTATAACCATTGTAGCATTCCCCATGGTCACACGATTTACATTTGGATGCTTGACAACTGACTCACATTTATGATGCTGTCAGTGTCCCAGAGTCATGTGATCTCCTTTTGAGACCTTCTGACAGGTCTCAAGAAGCCTGATTCACTTAATAACCATGTTACTAATTTAACAACTGCACTGATTCACTTAACAAATGTGGCAAGAAAGGTCGCGAAATGGGGCAAAACCCAATTTAAAAAATTTTCACATAACTACATAAATTTTGGGCCCAACTGTGGTCATAAATTGAGGGACTAACTGTCTACTGATATCACTGGGATTCAGGCTGCTGAGTAATATAACCACGTCAGATATTGTATCAAGCAAGAAAGAATGTTGTGCTAGGTTATCTTTATGGGTTGCTTAACCCAGAGACCCAATATTGTAATCTAATTGTAGAAAAAAATGCTTTTAAAAGGCTCTGACAATCCCAGCTGAGTTGCCTGATCATCAGAGACTTTGAAAAGCATTTTTTACAACCTCTTTGGCTGAAGAAATTGTAGAAAAAATGGTTTTAAAAGTAAAAAAAAAAAAGTTGGCCACACCCACTCAGTCACATTACCCCACCAAGCCACACCCACAGAACCGGTAGTAACAAATTTTATATTTCACCACTGATATATACATTATGTTTTTTTTTTCTGATTCACTAGAACTTTTAGTGAAAGGACGTTAGAAAAATCTACTCTTCAAGTATCTTTGGTTTCATTTCAACAACATGCTGGGAGATTCACATGATTTTTTACTTTCCTTACGCTATTCTCACAAGAGTTTTCAGAATTATGTTCAGTGGTGTCAGAAGCTTAGAAACAGATCAGTTTAAAGGGGAATGAAAATAATCCCCTATACCCGTGATGGCGAACCTATGGCATGTGTGCCAGAGGTGACACCCAGAGCCCTCTCTGTGGGCACTCTGTTGCCAGCTGCTATTCTGGTTTCTGGCATGGTGGTCTTTGCGGGTGCTGGAGCATCAGAAAACAGCCTGAAAATGGCTTGAAAAACGACCCCAAAACAGGCTGTTTTCAGGCCATTTTGGGGCTGTTTTCAGGCTGGTTTTTTGGGCTGTTTTCAGACTGTTTTCAGACTGTTTTCGGGCCATTTTTGGGCTGTTTTGGGGGCATTTTCAGACCATTTTTGGGTCATTTTCAGGCTGTTTTTCAGGCCAAAAATGGCCCAAAACCGACCCAAAAATGGCCTGAAGACAGCCCAAAATACGGCCTGAAAACAACCCCAAAAATGGCCAAAAATGGCCAAAAAACAAGCATGCACATGCCAACGAACTGGTCTTCAGGTTTCCAGTACTCCGGCGCGTGCACATGCATGCTCCTGCACGCGTGTTCTGGTTTGGGCATTTGGTGCTGAAAAGATTCGCCATCACTGGCATAGGGTCGCCTGCTTGAACAGGGGATTGGACTAGAAGACCTCCAAAGTCTCTTGCGACTCTTGTTATTCTGTTAAAATGAAAAGACTGAATTCCCCCTTCCCCCAATACAATGGCATTTCCTAATAGCTTTCTTTGTATTTCACTCCTTAATATAACTGCCACAGATGCAATTGCTCAAACCATCTCTACCAAGCATTCTAATAATAATAATAAAAAAAGGTTCCAGTTTTTTTTTTTCCTGTATCTTTCTGATGTCTCTCTCCTCACTCTCAGCAAGGCATTCCTCTTACTCTAAAATTGATTAGATGTTCAGGCACAGGTAATTATATATTTGACCAGACGCTTGAATAATACATTTTAGAAACTTAGTGCAGAAATTTTAGCCATGTGTTCCTATTACAGTAATGGGAAGGTTGGAGATATAATAATCAGGATACATCTGCTCCATTTTACAGTCGAATTTTAAGGTTTCCAATCCAGCAAATTTCCAAGCCAACTGCTTATTTTATTTTATTTTTAATTTGATTTATATGCCGCCCTTCTCCAGAGACTCAGGGCAGCTTACAGTGCGTTAAGCAATAGCTTTCATACTTTTGTATATTTATACAAAGTCAGTTTATTGCCCCCACAAACTGGGTCCTCAATTTACCCACCTTAGAAAGGATGGATTTATTTAAAATATACTTAGAAATTCACATGATCAGCCCTTATCTGGAAGGGTTCTAAAGTGGCCAAGAGACTTTCTTTTATTTTAAAAAACAAAACAAAACAGAATTTAAAAGCCCCCAGAGAAACTATTATATGCTAAAAAGTGGAAAGATTTGACATTACCCACGGTGGAGGAATGGCTGGTGAAGATGATGATGGTGAAGATGAACCTACAGGGATGGCTAAATTAACTTCTTTGATTAGAAATAAAATAAGATCTGTATTTATGACTGACTGGAAATCCCTTATAGAAATTTTGCATGAAACAGAAAGAAATGCATCCACGATTTGTGGTTTTGAGGATTAGAAAAATATTGGATAATAAAAAAGTGAGCTTTTTTGTAATCACAGAATAAGAGACAGCGTAATTGTACTTTGCTACAGAAGAAATTGGAAGCTGCTTCTTACTAGTTCTTTTGATTTTATTTTTCTGCACTTCTTTCTTTCTTTCTTTCTTTCTTCTCTTCCTGTTTTCCCTTACTTCCTTCTTTTTTCTTGTATTAGTTTTTATCTTCTTTGTAACACCCTTAATACAAAATGTTTTAAATGCTTGGTAATTTTGCAGTAGTGTCAAACTTTAATAATTTTTTTTTTTGGTTGTATTTCCTGCATTGTTTTTATGATCATGCACTAGTTTATAGTAAGCTGACTATTCCCGGAAGCAACAGAATAGAAGTGCTTACTATTAGTGCTGCTCTAGTAATGGTGATATTTTTTAAAAAGTTAGAAAAAGAAAATATTTTAACCCGTTTGTAAATTATAAAAAGTTATGTAAACTTTGCTGGTTTTCATAGCAGATTTTCTTTTGTAAGACGCCAACAGCATTACAAATGCTGCCCCACTCCGAGCTCTGTTTTTATTGGCAGAGGGCTAGCAAAACAAACTAGAAACAAAACAAAGGAGAAATGCTTCCCCTTTTGCCTTTGAGCATGAAAGATGGAACAGGAAAGGAGAAAGGGAAAGTGGAAAGATAAAGAAAAAGAAGAAAAGAGGGGAAGAGAGCAAGGAAGGAAAAATAAGAAAAGAGGGGAAGGAAGAAGAAATTAGAATGAGGAAGGAAGGAAAAAAAGGAAGGAAGGAAGGAAGGAAGGAAGGAAGGAAGGAAGGAAGGAAGGAAGGAAGGAAGGAAGGAAGGAAGGAAGGGGATTATAATGAGAGTGAGGGAGGATCTCAGGGAAGTCCTGCTTTTGCACTTGGCTACCACAGGTGCCCCTGACATGAGTCCGTGTCATGCCCACCATGACCATGCCCACTCCCAGCCACGGCCACTATGGCCACATCCACCCACCCAGCCATGCCCCACGCCCCTCCGGCTCTCTGAGGTCATACACAACCCTGATGCGGCCCTCCGTGAAATTGAGTTTGATACCACTGCCATAGAGAAATAGAAAGAGCACAAGCTGGTAAACAAGCAGTGAGAGTGGGGCTGCTTTTATCTTTATCCCCCACTCCCTTTTTCCCTATAATTCTTGTTGGTTTCCCGATTTTCTTTGCTTTGCTTCCAGCAGGGAGAAACTCAATGAAAATATTGGAAAGAAGTTGCAAGTCCAAAGCCAGCAGGCAGATAAGTAACAGCTGTTGGGTACAGGAGGGCGCACAGGGTATGGTGTGATGTGGATCTGGGAGGCTCTGCATGTTGTGGCCCGCCAGCAGCTTGCGCAGATTGTGGCTGATCCCGACAATGAGGAAGCTAGTGTAGTGTTGCGCCAGCAGCCTGCGCAGCTGGTGCTCGCATCAGACAGCGAGGAGGCTGAAGAGGATGTGGTGCCAGAGGCAGAGACTCAGCCAGGGCCTTCAGAACCTCCAGAGGCTCCTCCAAATGGAGAGAGTGAAGTGGAGGAGCCTCTTCTCAATGCTCGAGCACGCAGGGCTGCCAAAAGGCAGGAGTGGCTACTCAGGAGGAGGAGGTCTCCTCGAGAGTAAGGCTTGAGAATAATTGGCCACTCCCTTAGCCTATTTAAGTCACACTCCTTTAGTAAGTTTCTTGCTGGAAACAACTTGTAATTATCATCAGAGCATTTTTGGAACAGTCTTATCGTATTTTGTTTTCTGGGCTGGTTGCCAACCTTTGCCAGTCTTTGGTTTATTCTTGCTACTTAATAAATTTGATAAGGACCGTTGGAGTGTGTCAATATCCTCGGAAATCTGGAGCTGGGGCAGAACACTGCATGGGTGTGGCACAGGTTATAACGGATGCACAGAGGTGTGCAAGGGTTGCTGTGCACTTCAAGGATGGCACATATGATGCTGGTCAGGGAGGATCCGTGGGGTCTGTGAGTGGCTGGTGTGACATGAGCAAAGAGGGACTGGGGAGGTTGCACATTTAGGAGAGACTTACCCAAACAACTTGTGACCTTCCCTGCCAGCTTCCCTAATGCCTTGTAAGAAGCTTTCAGGAAGCACTGGAAATGAGGATCACATGATCACAGCTGGCTGCAGCAGTGCAGCATTGAAGTGGACATAATTTCCTGAAATTTTATTACTGCAGAAGTAACGAGTCTTCACATTTTCTAAAGAAAAGAAAATAGTTAAAGAAAAATAGAAAAGATACGAAGCAGTATTTTCTAATATTCTTCATAGCAGATATTACAATTATATTTCAACCTTATCTCTAAAGTTAGATCATAATACTCTTTCTAAAATCATCAGAACCATAAATCACAACTTTTAAAAAAAATTTGTTCAAAAACAAAAAATCGGTTTTCCAGGCACTAGTAAATGTACATAATGTTTCTTTCTGTGATGAAGAAAATTAGTTTACAGCAAGATCTGTCATTTTCATCAACCATTTCTCCATGATAGATTGTGTCCAATATAATAATCTTATCTTCACCTGTAAATTGATTATATCCAAAATATAATCTTTGGCTAAGAGGTTGTAAAAAAAAGGTTTCAAAAGGCTCTGACTATCCCAGCTGAGTTTCCTGATCAGTAGAGGCTTTTTTTAAAACTCAGCTGGGATCATCATAGCATTTAAAAGAAAAAAAAACCCTAGTTTTCTTTTAAATGCTCTGACAATCCAAGCTGAGTTCCTTGATTGGCAATGGCTGCCAATCAGGGAACTCAGCTTGGATCATTGTTGCATTGTAATTGTGAACATGATTGAAATCCCTTAACTCCCAGAAATCTCAGTTCTCTGGTCTTCTCACAAGGAGGTGCAAATAGGTGCTCTCTAGTTCTCTCCTTATCTGGAAAGACTATGTTAGCCAGAATACACCATCTGGCCACCAATCTCTACTGCAATGCTGTCCTCACTCCTTCAGGGATGTCTGTTCAACCACCTGATCCTCACCTGAAACTCAAAATACCATATTTAAAGATGCTTTTCTCCTACCCCTTGTCATGTCAGAGTCCTAATATAGGTGGGGAGAATATTGGCCATTTATGAGAAAAAAATGAAGGACGTGACTATGTAATTGAGATCAGATATATGTGTTCATGTGCAGTAAGAAGAAATAAGTTGATGCTTCTTGGTTTTTCTCCCATTCCGTTACGTTATTCTTTACTTTAAAATCTGCATAGAATCTTTTAGTAGTCAGTTAAAGATTCTGAAATTTCTGCAGAACAGTTGGGCAACCTAATAAATTAGTGTCTTTAATGGCTTTATATCAGCGGTGAAATCCAACAGGTTCTGACAGGTTCTGGAGAACCGGTAGTGGAAATTTTGAGCAGTTTGGAGAACTGTTAGCGGAAATTTTGAATAATTCAGAGAACCGGCAAATACCACCTCTGGCTGGCCCCAGAGTGGGGTGGGAATGGAGATTTTGCAGTATCCTTTCCCTGCCATGCCCACCAAACCACGCCCACCAAGCCACACCATGCCCACCAAGCCAAGCCCACAGAACAGGTAGTAAAAAAAAATAGATTTCCCCACTCCTTTATATGATAGCACTGGAGCAGCCTGAAGCCTAGAAATTAAGGTTTAATAATTTCATAATATGTCTGGGGCTATCTCCATAATGCCAGGGTTTTATTGTATCAAACTGTCCTGAAAAGGTATCATTTTGAAAGTCAGAGAAGTCATCAGGATTGTCAAAATTCACCAAAACTCAGATGTCTTTGGTAAAGAGAGCTCCACAAACAAACAAACACACACACACACATATACATACCTCCCTCTTGGAAGATATACTTTTGTAAGCTACAAACGTATTTACACAGTACAGCAGTTTTTTCTCCCTTCTTACTGATGTACAAAAGATCAAGATTACTGCAATTCCCTCTAACAGCCATTTATCATTATCCATGATAAATACTATTGCATTTCTTATAATAGTTATTTACCACACCATTAAAATAAAATAAAAAACATTAATAATAATGACAAAGTTGTACACAATAAAATATTATTTGGGTTTTTAAAAAAAAAAATCAGCTTCTAAAAGGTCAATCTTAATTTAGTGTCATGTTAGTTCCATCTGCATTAGTTTGGTTTCAAGCTTTTAGTATTTAGTATTCTTGAACTTACAACTTTGACTTTCATGAAAATGGCATGACATTTGTAGATGTTTCATCCCCTGAGGGTCATCAGTCTTAACCAATTAGATAAAGACTCCATATTTTATGTATACTAAAAAAGAGGGTCATGTTCTCTATCCTTCCACCACTTTCAGTATAGAATAATTTTATTCTTTTGCTTATAAACTTAATGTTATTTATTTAAAATCACATGGGGTTTTTTTTTCAGTCATTCTGTTCCTTTTTTGGAGTGGGGGATGATCAGATGTGGCAAATGAGATCACTGGGTTTGCTTTCACACAGGCACACTAAAGATTCAGAAAAACAATATTGAAGGACTAGTTATTTCACAGGGTCAATTTCATACATTTTTTTTAAAAAAAATTGATTTATATGCTGCCCTTCTCCGGAGACTCAGGGCGGCTTACAATGCGTTAAGCAATAGCCTTCATACTTTTGTATATTTATATTTATACAAAGTCAGCTTATTGCCCCCAACAAACTGGGTCCTCAATTTACCCACCTTATAAAGGATGGAAGGCTGAGTCGACCTGGCTGGGATTGAACTCACAAGTAATTGCAGGCAGCTGGATCTTAAATGCTGCCTTTGTAGGAGGCATTACCCCCCTACACTACTCAGGCTCCTTGACATACATTAATGTCAAGAACGAGGGAAATCGGGAAATCCAGGCAGTCCAATTGAGTACAAAAAATTATTTCCAGCGTAAGCTCTCTACAAGAATCTGAACTACTAACGGTCAAGGGAAATTAGCAGGAGTTAAGAATAGAAAGGAATTCAAGATGGGCTGGATTTAGATCTCTTTGGACTCAAGACTGATGGCGGTTTGATCCCTCCCTTGGGCTCAGCCTGGTTATCTCCTACAATTATACTTGCACCAGGGGTGGATTCTACTTACCTTTACTACCGGTTCGCATCCCGCACGCTTCTGCGCATGTGAGGTCACCTATGATGATGTCCAGGTCAGTGGGTGGAGCCTCCCACAGGTTTTACTACTGGTACTTGAGAACTGGTCTGAACCGGGGACAACCCAGCACTGACTTGCACCATTATTTCCTCTCTACCCTACCATTCGTCAGCTAGTTCAGAGTTATTTAACTATTTTTAGGAAATTGGCATTTTTCTATATATTTGTTTTGCCTTGTTGCCTATGTCTAAAGGCAGAAAAATGAACCAACTGTGTTTTGGAGTGAACATAATCTATGTATGAAGATAGTTCTGTTATTTGAAAACCTAGAAAACTGGTTTTATTAAATAACTCAAATTAAAAATGGAGAAGGCTATTACACAAGCATAACTATTCAGACCACAGTAAGAGATTCCTCCACTGACCTTTTTGAGATGAATTTCTAAAGGAAATTATTTATCTTTTGTTATGTATTGAGATCAGCAACATTCAACCAGTCAGTGATCCGGGCATGTATGGTTAGGTTCCAATTCTGATAGAAACAATTCCAATTCTGATAGGAACACATTTCCTGCTTGAATCAGTTCTTTGCTGAAGGTAAGGAATCAGTAGGTGAATTTGTCCTCCATAAAGCTCTGAACAGCTGCAGCTAAAGTCAATTAAACTGATTCCATTGTGTAAATCTTGGCATTAGCAGAGCTAGTATTAACTATCTTTCAAAATTCAATTAACAGCTTTCTGTTTCCCCAATGGCTTGAGGTAACATAAAAAATGGGTCTTCTGAAACCCCTTTTTCTTTAAATCTAAACAATGGGTACCTTCCTCTTATAATTAAGCAACCTGGAAGTCTCCTGGGAGAAAAAAAATGGGGCACTACTTTAATTCCCCAGAGAAATCAGTGTGAAAGTGCTTAATCTGATGTTTTATCTCTTTTAAAATGTTAAAAGCTTGGTGGAACTATTATGGATCTAAACAAAAAAGAAAGATTGTCTTGGGCCAGTTGGTGAAACGATTAATTTACAGTTATGTTACTAAAATAACATTGCAATGATTTCAGAAGGAGTCTTCCATTTGTAGGCTTTTCCCCAGAAAGAACAGAGTGAGTGCAATGGAGCCTTGTTTGGCATATGTCTTGTATTCTGTTTTTAGCAAGCCTTAACGTTATATAAACGACTTTATTTTCTTTGCCTTCATTTTTAGTCATCCTGGAATCTATCATAGAGGGTTGTCACGCACAATGACTTTGGGGCTATAGAGTGCCTTCAAGTCAGTTGTTTAATCCTGGCAACTGCCTGGACAAGTCCCTGCAGCTTTCTTGGCAAGGTTTTTCAGAAGTTGTTTGCTACTGCCTGCTTTCTAGGACTGAAAGAAAATAACCAGCCAAAGGTCCCCTGTTGGCTTTCTGCCCAAGGCAAGACTAGAATTCATGGTCTCCTGGTTCTAGCCTGATGTCATAACCACTATACCAAGCTGGCACTTATACGTGGCATAAACCAGTGGTGGGATTCAGCCGGTTCAGGCGTAATCAGTTGTTAAATTGCTCACCTTCCATTATCAAAGTGGATCTTGGGCACTGTGCTGCACTGCAATGGAGAAACGGGCAACAGAGTGGCTGATGCAAGGGAAGGAGAAAGCCGCTTTCCCTCTTCCGTCTCCTTGCTCCTCCTCCTTCCCTCATGCCAGCTGCTCCGTTGCCATTTCTCCATTGCAGTGCAGTGCGGCGCCCACGATCCATTTAATAGTGGGGTGGTGGTGGTAATTTAACAAGTTTGCCCAGGGTCAGGTTGGCTGTCACAAGAGGTTTGCCCCACATGTGCAGCAGAGCTGGAGGATGGGATGGGCCACACCTCACACAACAGCCAACCTGACCCTGGGCAAACTGGTTGTTGAATTATTTGAATCCCACCACCGGCATAAACATAAGCAGGCAAACCAAAGCCTGATGTCCCTGGAGACAAATATTAGACTATTATATTTTCTTTGGTGTGAAGGGCACAATAAATGTCATTGTTTATGGTGTGTTAGTATTGTAATTAAGAGATGACATTGGGCCAGTCAATTTCTCTAGGAAGGAGGCAATGATAAACCAGTTCTGAAAAACCTTGTAAGAAAACTAACTTATTAACTTATTTCGAGGATGAAACCGAAACTTTGACACAGGGACTTATCCAGGAGTCTCCGAGAACATTGATCAACAAAGATTTTGATTTTGGTTCTTGAAAACATTTGAGTATATCTTATACACCCAAAAGTTTTTAAGAAGCAAAATCAAAATCTTATAGATTTGTGGGTGCTAATCATGAAAATAACTTATAATTTAACCTATCATGTACCATGCTATAGAAATCTGCCTTTGCAATGTATCTTTTAGTACATGTTGACTATGTTCCACACATGAAAGAAACATACAAAAACATGGAACTACTGTTGAAGCCCATCCACTACACCAAGTACAACTATAAGTACAACTATGGAGATACCAAGTAGTGCTGTTGTATATGTGAAAGGGACAGCCATGCAAGGGAGTCACATTACATTAAAAAGAAACGTCCATTCTGAAAGAATTTGATTCCAGGACAGAAAAACATGGCAACATGGCACATGTTGTTGACCCGACAAGGATATTTTTGCTGATTTACATAAAACTCAGACTGATGAAAACTTTTGTGGAAGCAATGAACAAGGAAGGTGAAGGTTTTCATTATCTGAGATAGAAGTTTCCAAGAAAAACTGATGCCAAGATTAAGGAAGGCATTTTTGTCAGTAAACAGATCACATAAGTCATCAATGACTAGCGGTTCAAAGATCTATTAGTAGCACCAGAGAAAATTTTCTAGAAAACATTCAAAGGTGTCATCGAGAATTTTCTTGGCAACTACAGAGCACCAAATTACATTCATGGTGAAAAGCCCAGTGGTTATTTATTTATTTATTTATTGGTTTGATTTATATGAACAAATGCAATAAAATCCATTGACTTGAATTGAAACTATGCCACACGCATAGTTCCGTGATGGCGAATCTATGGCACGCATGCCACGAGTGGCACACAGAGCCATATCAGTGGGCACGCGAGCTCAGCTCCGGCATGCATACACACACACCAGCCAGCTGATTTTCGGGCCTTTTGGGCCCACCGGAAGTCAGGAAAAAGGATGTTTCCAGCCTTCAGAGGGCCTCTGGGGGAATGGGGAACGCCATTTTTGCCCTCTCCAGCCTCCTAGAAAAGCTCTGGAGCCTGGGGAGAGCGAAAAACAGGCCTAACTTGCCATTGCATGCCAAAAGTGGGAGAGCACAGGGGAGTTGCACACACATGCGTGAGGGCGGGGCGCATAGAATTATGGATATGGGCACGTGCGTGAGCGACCTCCCCATTCCCCCCACTTTTGGCATGCAATGGCAAAAAGGTTACCCATCACTGCCTTAGTTGGTCAAGTAGGGTTACTACAGCTTAGCATGCGAGACCACTAGTGATTTAAGGGGTACAAGCTAGACAATGAACTTGACAAAA
>JAUDYJ010000001.1:70842123-70972123 GCA_030761175.1 Masticophis lateralis
AGTGATATATGCCTCAGTCCATGTTTTGGGTATTTCTTTTTTTATCATTACTTCATTCAAAACCTCCAGCATTGGGATCAATAACTATTCTGGTAACATCCTGTAGTATTCAGCTGGCAGTCCATCCAGACCTGGAGTCTTTCCATTCTTCTGTTTCTTAATTGCCTTAGTTAATTCCATCATCGTTATGTTTCCATCCAATAACTCCTCGACCTCTTTGGGGATTTGTGGTTTTTGTAGATACCTTGCCACTTTATCCTCTTCTATCACATCTTTCTTGTACAATTGTGTATAATAATCCTGTATTATTTTTCCCCATCTCTTTATTTCCAAATCTACTTTGTCCTTGATGATCAATTAGTTATGTTATTTTTCTTGATTCTCTTTCTTTTTTCAAGTTATATGCTAACCATCTGCCTGGTTTATTTGCATTTTCAAAATAATTCTGTTTAGCAGTTTTTATTTTTTGAGCTAATTCTTCCTTTTCTAGTAGATCCATTTTGTGCTTTATAATATCCATTTTAACTTTTACATTTTTCTTATATGGATCTTTCTGGAGTTCCTTTTCAAGTCTTTTATGATCATCTCTCAGTATTTTGAGGGTTTGCCTTTTCTTCACATTTCTTTTCCATGTATAATCAATAATTAATCCTCTGGCAAAAGCTTTCATTGTATCCCAACGATTTTGTGTCAATGTTTCTTTCTTATTCTCCTTTAAAAAAGTCCAATTCTCATTTCATTTTCTGTACAAAGTCTTTCTCTTTTAATATTGTATTGTTCAATGTCCATCTAGATCTGCCTTTTCAACCTTTCCAAATAGCAATCACCGAGTTATGATCCACCCATGGGTTAGTATCTATAGTCACTTGTTCAATATTTAAAGTCAATTCCATTGTTGTCCATAACATATCTAATCGGGACCAAGATAAGTGTCTATTGGAGTAGAAGGTATATTATCTATTTTTCCCATTTCTCTCCCTCCAAATATCTTTCAGATTTATTTCCTCTATCATTTTAAAAAAAGTTCTTGGCAATATCTTTCTGTTATATCTTGTTGTTCTGCTTGTTTTATAGTCCAGTTTTTCATCTATGATTCCATTAAAGTCCCCCCATCATACCAACATTTTCATACTCCATTTCAATTATCTTATTATGTAATTTCCTGTAAAAGTCACTCTGATTATTGTTAGGGCCATATATTGCTACTAAGAGAAATTTTGTATTATTGTCAATTAATTCCACCATCAAAATTCTGCCTTTTGAATCTGCATATTTCTGCTCAGCTGTTAATGTATTCCTAATATATTGAGCAACTCCTCTTTTTTTTACTTTGCGCCAATGATACAAAAGTTTTGCCAAGTTTTGGTTGAATCAATAATTGTTCATAGTGTTGTTTTTTTTAATATGCACTTCCTGTAAGCAAATTATATCAAATTTTAATTTTTCTAATTTGTGAAAAACTGTTCTTCTTTTGTTGGCTGAATTAAGTCTATTTATATTTATTGAAATTAATTTCCTTTCTTCCATATTCATACTTTATAATTAGGTTTTGTTGCTCTAGTTGATCTGGCTTCACGTTGCTCCTTGTATTCCATAACTCTGCCCATACCTCCTTCTGTTACATCCAGCATTATCAATTTCTCTTCAGTGGATTTTATTGGGGCTGATGTTGCTTGAATTTCAACTTCCATATCAACATCTGTCTTTTTAGGAACTTCCTCATAGAAAGCTCTTGCCTTATCAATTGTATTAAGCCTATATCTTTGGAATTGCCATGTTAAGCCTATATCTTTGAAATTGCCATGTCCTTCTGGAAACAGCCATCTGTAGTTAATCCCTTTTTGCAACGAAACTTTGGTCAAGAATTGGTATTTTCTTCTTATCTCTCTCATTTTCCTTGGAATTTGTCTCAAAACTGCAACTTTTTCCCCTTTATATTCCAAAGTCTTGTCACAAACAGCCTGAAGAATCTTAATAAATTCTTAATAAATTAATTGATTTCAATTAATTGAATTAATTGAATTAATTGAAATCAATTAATTGATTTCTTAATAAATCTTAAGTGTACTTCTCTTGGAAGCTTATTACGCATTGCATATCCAGTATAAACTCAATAAATTTCATCAATTCCTTCCATCATCTTCTCTTTAGGTATTTCTAAAGCCTCTACTAGGATCATATTCATAATATATCAGCTAGATCCTCCCCTTTTTCTTCTACAACATTCTGGAATCTTAGGTAGAATTCTGCTTTGTCCATTTCCCATCCAATTAAACCAGATGTTCCTTGTTTGACCTCTCCAAGTCTATTCTCATTTTCCTTCATTTTTTCTTCCTTTTGGCCATCTTTTTCCTCCAGCTTAACCAATCTCTCTTCATATTTCATCATTTGTTGTATGCTGACCACCTTTTCATCTGTTTTAAGTAACTGTTGCTCCATCCTTTGTTGTTGCTGTTCCATTCTTTGTTGTTGTTTTTCTATTCTTTGAAGTGTTTGTAAAATCGTTAGTGCTGTTTCCTTCTCTTTCTCTTTCTCTTGCTATAACATTGTCTGGATGGAGCGTTGGCCTCCAGATGGTGATGAGGATGGTGTAGTCACTGCAGATCTCACCGTCGCTAGTTTTTTGCTCATTTTGTAGTTAAGAAAGTGAACCTGTAGTTTGCAGGTTCACTTTCAAGCCAAAAGAGGTTCAAGGGATCCAACAAAGCAATAGGGAGGGGGAAGGGTAGGGAAGGTAGAAAAAGAGGGAAGAAAAAAGGGGAAAAGGAGAGAAAGAGAAAAAAGAAGAAAACAATTCCTCAAATTCTTCAGGTTCTTCCAAAACCCTAATCCAAAGGGAAAAAACACAAGAAAAAAAAAAGAAAGAAAAGTCCTCCTCCAAATACAAAGCAAAATAAAAATTAAAAAATAACTAATTCTTCAGGCTCTTGAATGCCTTAATCCAATTTATATAGAAATCAAAAGTGTGCCTTACCCCGCAGGGGGATCTCACCAAAGCTATCCCCATTAACAAGGGGGTTAGGCAGGAGTGTATATTTGCACCCTTTCTCTTCAACCTATACATCAGTGACTGGAGAAAGGCATTTTCGGATCACATGGTCTATATCCATGGTCCTAGAGTGGCAGATTACAGATGTCCGCTCCTGCTCTACGCTGACGATGCTGCAATACTTTCATTTTCCCGGGTGGGCCTATGTAGAGCCTTAAAAATCCTCTCTGCTTACTGCTCTGCTAACCAACTCCATATAAACCATTCTAAGTCTAAAATCATGGTATTTGCAAGAAGACGGAAAATGTATCACTGGAACCTGGATGGCATCCCAGTGGAACAGGTCCACAGATTTCAATACCTAGGTATCCTCTTTCAATCTAATACCAAGTGGTCTGCGCAGGTTGAATCTCTCTGTAATAAGGCTAAGATTTCCACCCACGCCCTCCTGCATTTTTTTCATACTGAGGGAGCCCATCATATCCCCTCAGCAATAAAAGTCTATAGGGCAAAGGTGATAGCGGCTATCACCTACGGCGCCCCCCTATGGGTCCAATCCAACATCTCCTCTCTTGAGTCCATCCACAACCAGTTCCTACGCCGTTTGATGGGAGTCCCTCCCTGTGTAAGTAACGCCGCAATCCAGCTGGAATTGGGCATATCTTCACTTGCTACAATCATGTGGAAACGTGCAATTGGATATTGGTTGTCCCTGTGGACCAGGCTCCCAGGATATTACCTAGGCCAATGCCTATGGCGGGACCCTTTTCATAGTCCCTGGGCCCATAATATCCATACAAAGCTTTTGAAGATCGGGATTTCCCCCATTGAAGCTCTTACTTTAGGCCCTGATGCTGCCAAATCATTGATCTTTCAACGGCTGGATGACATTGACAGACAACTAAATCTGGCAAACGGATCGGGAACATGCTCACCGTTTTCCCTTGGAATTGTTCCCTCGCCTCACCCTCCACCTTACCTCTCTGCGTTACGTTCTATCAAACATAGGCTCGCATTTATGAAGGCAAGATTTAATGTGATCCCCTCGAATGTCCTCGACAGTAGGCTTTTGGGGGGAGTAAAATCCTCCTATTGTGCATGTGATAGCCGATCCCCAGAATCTCTGTTTCACATTAAATTCGTATGTCCCCACTACCGAGACATAAGATCAAGACTCATTTCCCCTATTTCCCAGAGATTCCCTGGATCACCTGATCTGTTCAGCCTTTATTTCCTACTCCAGGATGCAGACCCTAATATAACTTCAAAGGTGGCAAATTTTTTTGCTGCAGTCATGGCGGAAAAAAAACGGGGGAAGAGACCGGTAATTCCTATGGCAGAGGATCACTAGTATTGATAGTACAGATTGTATCTGAGGTAGTAGATGGTGTATTGTCGCATGATCTATTTACAATTGTAAAATCTACCCCCCCCCTTTTTATATGTATTTAATTTGGTCTCTGACCGCAATAAAAGCTATCTATCTATAGAAATCCCAATTCCAAAATAGAAAAAGAAGCAGGAAAAAAAGCAACAAAAATAAGAGTATATATAAAAAAGAAGAAAAAAAGCGAGCAACGAAGAAATTGAATAGTCCTTTAAATCCTTTATGTCCAGAGAGCCTACAGGAAGTAATTCTTCCTTTTGCCTCTTTCCAGGCCACGCATCTCACTAAAATTAATATGGTTACTCAAAGAAAAGAAAACCAGAGCCTTCCAGTATTTTCCCAGGCTTTATCAATTTAGATAGAAGAGCACCTGAAGAACATTCAGTAGCTCTTCAGTCTTCTCATTCCAAACAAGTTCTCTATCTTTGTTTTGGCTACAATATTTATTTTCTTCTGCTACTTAAATAAACATAGCAACAAAGTTTCTCTTCCAGTGGGTGGCAGCACAGCACACTCCCCTAGCTTTCCTATTCTTTTAAAGGGGAAAGAAGAAGAAAAAAAGAGAGAAAAGAAAAACTTTCTTTTAAATAGTCCAGAAGTCCAAAAATAAAAGAAAAAAGAAAAGAAAAGGTACCAGTCCAGATGTGCCAACACAGCAAATCAAACAATCCAATATGAACAAATTCCAAAAATTTCAAAAGCATCCCAATACTGTTTTTCTTACTTTCAGTCCAGTCTGGCTTTCCACAAAAGAAGTAAAGCAATTAAGCAATTTCAAGTCTTTTAAAATGAATACTTGGGGGGGGGGGAATAATCCAAAAGAGGTTCGCTGCTCTTCTTCATTTACTCTCCATCACAATCTCAAACATCAATAAGGGTGCTCTTAATGATATTTAAGAAGTGGAAGTTCTCACCACTCTGATCACTGTCAGAGTGATCTTCTTGTCACAACCTTCGCAGCCTAATAGCTGCTGCTCTGCGGCTGGAAAAGGGGCTTTCCTGACTCAACCAGGGATTTAGCAATATCTCTGGTGTCCTCAGGATGTGCCCTCCATTACCACAGTCAAAACGAGACTGTGGGGTCCGATTTGTACCATCCAGCAGCAGAGTTTTCAGTGGGGTTTCAGGAGCTGCCAAAAACCCCACGCGTCTCGCCGCAACTACAACTTCCGGTCCTTATTACTAGAGGTTAAACTGGAAGAAGAACAAGTTAAAGAATCAATGATAGCATGGGGAAAGAATTTTGGTTATAGTATTGATTTAGAGAAATGGCAAAAATTGTGGTCACAAAATTCTAAAATGACAATGTCTACAGCATATAAGGAGAATTTGTATAAGATGTTTTACAGGTGGCACATATCGAGAATAGCCAGAATGTTCCAGAATAAATCGGAGAAATGTTGGAAATGTCATCAGACCCCAGGATCCTATTACCACATGTGGTGGACATGTGTAGAAGCAAGGAGATATTGTACTAAGATACACACGTGGTTGGAAAAAATGATAAAGAGACATATTGACTTTAAACCAGAGGGATTTTTATTAGGGATTATACCGGAGACATATAATAAAGAACTGCAATATTTAATTGTGAATCTCTTGGCAGCAGCTAGAATTGTATTTGCTAAAAATTGGAAAGGAGAAAGGTTACCTAATGATGAAGAAATTATTAAGAAAACGATGGAATATGCTGAAATGAGTAAACTGACATTTGAAATAAGAGAGCAGGAAGATAGACAATATTATTTGATATGGGATTTATTTTACCAATAGATAGAGAATAAGAATTGGAAATAATTGTGATAGAAATGGATGTTGAAACTTTTGGAAATAAGTTAGCATGTTTAGTGATAAATTGAAGAGAAGAGAAGCACAGAAATGCCACCCACTGATACACTATCTATAATTGTATGGAATGATAATGTTTTTATGTTTTGTTTTGATTGTGTTTTTGAAAATAACATTTCAAAATGTTAAAAAATTTTTTTAAAAAGAATAAAAAAAAGCACACACACCCCCTCATAAATGTTTGGACATTCTTCAGAAAGTTTATCGTTATGTCCTACTTTTGATCTTCAAGTGGAAAGTGAGTGAATGCAGCTCTTACTGAATTGTGTAAGCCTTCCGTGACTGTTTAGATTTTTCTCTTTCTCATAATCCAAGCAAAGAAAAAGATGAAAGAAGGGAATATGAGTAAGACAGAAAGATGGGAAAGGTGAAGGTTTTGACCACATTCTTTAGATCTGCCTATTACCTTCATCCCTACTCATCCCTAGCATGCATTTCCTAACAGAAATGCATGCAAAGTTTTTTATTATATATTTATTAAGTGATACCTTTATCTTGAAAATGAAGCCATGTGGCAGTATGCAAGCATTTTAAATATATATGTTGTTTTTAATATTACCATGACAACATTATTAGCTGTGTTTACATACCTAGATATAGATAGATACATATAACATCTGCATCTATTCATAAGTGCTTAATAAATTGCTAGGCTTAATTTTCTAAACCTTAAGAAGAGATTTGCTGATCTTATTTCTGAAGGGAACTAATTCCACAGAAGAAATATCTGGCAGAGAATGCTTTCAAGTTCCTCCCAGCTTCCCAGGAGAATTCAGCCCTTTACAGACAAATATTTCATTTTCTTGTTCTTGATCTATAACAAAAAGCATAACCCTATTTTTAATGTATTGAAAAGCTCAAAGCAACAATACCTTCGCAGTGGCTGATTTTTCCACAACTATTTTATTCAGGACAACTATTCAGTAGGAAATCAAACTAAATATTTCCTGTAGTTCTAATGTGTAAATGTAAGCAATAATTTTATACAATAACTAGCTACAAAAATAGCATAAGGGAGGAGAAAAATGATCAAATTATTAATGGAAATGCCACCAAATTGCCCAGTGAAATTGTTCATTTTCTTATTCATCAGAGGTACTCACTGGCATATTCCTGTTATTAATTGTCTTCTCTTCTACTGCAGTTTAATGATAGGATACCTAATTCTGGATTTGGAGCAAATGTAATTTGATGCAGCTTTCTATTCCTCTTCCTGCTTTGGGGGTATGTCCTATATGCCCAGGTATTATATATATATGTAGGTCTTTGGTTATTCAGGTCTTCTCCTGCGTAAAATTGGAAGTGTCTTGGCGACGTTTCGACAAAGTCTCATTCGTCATCTTCAGGCTGGTGTTCTCAGCTTTGTGCTTCCTGGAAGCATGAAGCCGAGAACACCAGCCTGAAGATGACGAATGAGACTTTGTCGAAACGTCGCCAAGACACTTCCAATTTTACGTGGGAGAAGACCCAAATAACCAAAGACCTACCTACAAACACCGCGAAAACCTCAGAAAACACACACACACACACACACATATATATATGGAATCTTGGGAGCTGTTTCATATCTTTCATGGATCCAATGTAGTCAATTCAAGATTTTAATCAGAATAGAGCTGGAAGGGACTTTGGAGGTCTTCTAGTCCAATCAAGCTCAAGCAAGAGACCCTATACAATTTAAGACTAGTGGCTTGTCCAGTGTCTTCTTAAAAACCTCCAGTGATGAAGCCCCTACAACTTCTGAAGGCAAGTTGTACCACTAGTTAATTGTTCTCACTGCTAGGAAGTTTCTCCTTGATTAGTTTCCATCTATGTTTTTTGTCATGCCTTCTTGTATTTTGGAAAACAAGTTGACCCCCTCTTCTTTGTGGCAGGTCCTTAAATACTGGAATACTGTTATCATGTCACCCACTAATCCTTCTTCTTTTCTCTGGATTATCATACCCAGTTCCTGCAACCATTCCTGCGAAATTTGCTACATTGATTGGCAGTAGGTCTGCAGAGTTTCAGCCAGAAGACTCTGCCAATGATAATTCAACTTTGAAACTGGGTCTCCCATACATAAAACAAATTCTCTATTCCTGAGCAATTACATTTTGCTGAATGGTGTCATGGCTTTAGAGGATTATGTGGATTATGTGTCTCCATATTCCACTTTTATTGTTTCCATTTTTCTGTGATGTCCCCACATTGGGATATGATTCTGCAATGGCTGGAAACTGGTTACTTCTTCTTTTTCATAATATGTATTTTTTTGAAAATACACTGTAGGTAGAGAAAAAGATGTTATTGCATCCTAAAGCTTTCATTGGGGAACTAATATGACTTGCTGTCATTTCCTCATCAGAAAATGTCAAGTAAATAATTTTAGACAGAATGGCAAATCTTTATTCTCAAAGTGACTGCTACTTCATTTACCGCTGCAGTGGCAATTTCAACACATCCCTCCCCCACCTGCTAGAAGACAGACAATCTAGCTTCAGTAGTAGTTTTTATCCCCCAGAAAAAGATCATTTGTAAAGATATTTGGATGGGGAGGGAATCCAAATGGCACTTGTACTCCATTTATGGCTCCCTTGACTAGCATATACAGAACACAGCTATGAGTCTGTTCTCATTATACTTCCAAATAATTGTGTCCAAATGATTTGAAAAGCTTGTGCAGTAAAATGATTAATTCCATTTATTTCTGAACATGACTGCAGAAAAATGATAACACAGTATTGTAGCTTGCCTTTCTTGATTTCAAATGAGATTGACAAAAATAAGAGGTAATCATTCTTACATCAATGTTCAAATGTCCTTATTGCAAAGAAGACCATAACAGTGAATCCATCCATCCATCCATCCATCCATCCATCTTCTACCTACATGTCTGTCTGTCTGTCTGTCTATCTATCTATCTATCTATCTATCTATCTATCTATCTATCTATCTATCTATCTATCTATCTATCATCCCTTGCCAAATTGATTGAAATGCTTCTGTTTGCTACAATGGGGGAGAAAAAAAGTTTTGACATTTTGCATTGATTTAAGTAATTCTGATACAGCCAGATGTCAGAATTGCAAGAGGCTCCTGCTGAGTGCCAGAGCTTCTCTGCCTTAGAGAGTATGTCAATCTCAGATGCCTTCTCTCCAACTGACATCATCTGGAAGAGAGCTGAACAGAGGTGGCTGCACAAAATGCCTGTGTCATATAATGAAGCCTTATCTTATTATCAGAGGCTATCTCAATAAAGCAAGGACTAGCCAGTCATTCTGTACTTGATTGTGAAGGGAATAACCAGGTCACGCTGTGTACTTCTTCTTTGTCTCTCTATTGTTTCCCAAGGGAAAGAGAGAAGGAAAAACCAGAGTTCTAAGATACCCAAAATGTAATTTATGGAGTTAAGAGAATAACATAACCTGTATGTCCAGGACAAGAATGCAAGCAGAGGCTGAAACAGAAATTTTCATGGACTGTTCAGGAATGACTAATTGAAAGAGAGCTTTTTCTCTGATTACATTCATGGAGAGCCTTTCCCAGAAAGACTTGACTGATACCCACTTTGGCATCATTTTGGTGCTAGGTGAAAACTGCTCAAGTCTCTCAGGCATTTTAATTTTTAATTTAATTTAATTTAATTTGTTTATTGTTTTTTAAATATATTTGAATTTGTTCTGTTTTTTGTTTGTTTGTTTGTTTGTTTGAACCACTCTCTTCCTGTTGTCTTGGCTGGATGATGTCTTCATTGTTTAGTTGATTGTATATGTTTTATTTAATTCATATTTTAACATGATTAATTGTAAACTGCCCAGACAGTTTAGGATATGGGATGGTATAAAATGTTAGTAAATACTACGGCTATTAGAAAATTAATAATAAATAAATAACCCATTTTCATTAATTAGAGGTTACACTGCATTGTTCGTTCCCTGCATTGTTTCTAGCATGTTTTTTTTTTTGAGAAGGGTGGCAAATGATTACATATATGATTACTAATTTCCCTTAAACAGTGTACTTCTTGCTGATTAATTAATTAATTCATTCATTCATTCATTCATTTCCTTCCATTTGCTCATTTTTTTTGTTCTTTGCATATTATGACCAAATGTTTATTTATTTAAAATGTTATACTGCCCATCTCACTGTTTGGGGTGACTGTGCTTACTGTGTAAATAAAAGCATCCTGATTCCTAGCAGCTTCCTCATTCATTTCTTCAGGAGATGGTCTATTGCCCTCTATGCAAAACAGTGGTGGGCTGCCCCGGTTCTGTCCAGTTCTATAGAACTGGTAGTAAAATCAGTGGGAAACTCCACCCACCCGCCTGGATGTCATAAATGATGATCTGCACATGTGCAGAAGCTTCTGAGCGAAGCGAACGCACACGCACGGCCCCAATGCGAACTGGTAGTAAAGGTAAGTAGAACCCACCCCTGATGCAAAACCATTTTGAAGTGTTTACCAAATATAAATCTACAGCAATAAAAATCAGCAAAACCATAGGCAGCAAAAAGAAGTGAGGAGAAAAGAACAAAGAGAGATTAAAAACAACAACAACAAACCAGTCCTGCAATGTATCACTAGGAAGGGCCAAATGAAGAATAGCTCTTCAGAGCATCTAAAAAGATTGTGAGTGCCTCACAAACTTTGGAAGAGAAAAGATTTTACCTTGTAGGTGCCAGTCATAAGAAACTGGGAGCCTTCTCTGAGAGGCTCTAAGTTTATGGAACTCTTTACTCGTTCAGATATTCTCATTTGAAACCGCAAATGTTCGGATGGGTTTTATTTCAGTCACTTTTGTAACTATCTCAGCCTTTTAACTATTCTAAGCAGTGCTTGGTGTTTCTGTGGAAAGGAAACTCCCGCTTGGAAAGAAAAAAACAAACGAAAAAACAAACAAACAGAGAAAGAACAATAATCAAGTAGGCTTGTCATTCACATTGCCTTCTTTGAGGAATCTGAGAAAACAAATACAAAAGGAGCCACAACAATACTCCGCATGTTTGTTTGAAGCACTGATTGCCTTCCATATATATATATATAAACACATAAGACTGAAAGATTCATAATCCAAATATTGGAAGTGAACCAAAGCCAAAAGAGAACGAATCAGTATCAAATGTACGGAGAGCAGCGTGTTCCTTGTATTGCACTCCTAGAGAAGGAATGAAGGGCAGCAAGAGCTTCAGCCATTCCAAGTCTTAGAATCACATAGTCTGGTGAGCCACTTCAGAAGTCTCAGCCATTTCTGCCTTGCCAAAAATATTGGAAGGCCCCTCCAGCCTGACAGAAGAAAGCCTGCCAAGGAAGCCTACTTAATTTTGCCTAATATAGTCGAAGTTCAGAAACTCTTTCTGTGCCAGAGCTTTGACTGATTTGATTCCAGGAGCTTCATTTAATTCAGAACTGCGGACCTTTGATTTGGGGCACCTAGAACATTTAAATTGGACATGGATGCTATTAGCTTTTTTTAAAAAAACAAATTAATTGTGTGGGGATTTTTTTGCCCTGAGTCCACTCCATTATTGAGGTGGAACGAGAGTGGTCTCTCACAAATGCACACTCACACACACACACACACACAGTCTCACACAGAAACATACAGTTATAGACAAATATAGTACATGCACATATTTGTTAAGTGTGTGCGGGGGAAATGTCCAGGATTTGTTTTGACTTGGAGTTCGCACCTCTGGCTTCACAAGGTGGATAAATGAGCATTATACAGATGTTCATCTTTTGGGGGGGGTTGCACGTGCACACATGCATGCATGGTCACATGCGTGTTTCTGTGTGCATGTATTTATTTCCGCACTTGCCTTTGGGGCAGATCATTCTTTAAATTCATGATTAACTTCCTTTGAGTAAATAGGGTATTTTTTTTTTGAAAAAAAAATCTCCATTAAAAAATTGTTGAGGAAAAGCTAAATTTAGCTCTAGATAAGAACCATGAGAAAAAAAATATTTCCTATGGATATAATATAATTTAATTGTCCTTTGCATTATGATTTTTTTTAAAAAAGATCAAGAAGTATACCCTTGTACAAACTGTATCCCTTGAATTGGGGGATGGGGAAATGGCAGATTTTGTACATCCATATAAATAAAACAGATTTCTAGTTTGCTATGCAACATTCTTCTCCATTAGCAAGATCTGTCTGCTGACAGAAATCAGTTTATGCTGACAGATTCAGCAACAGCAACAGTGGAAGCATAAACATAGTCTAGACATAATCTGCATCCCATCTGATGAGCTGTCTTTCCATAGTCCATCCATTGTTAAAGGCAAGAAATGCCAGCCTGCAGCTGGATATGCAATATGATTTTTCTCTTGTATGATTGGATTATTGGCCCTGACAACCAGCCTCTCAATGGAAATGGCCAATAGAAGCAAGGAGAAAACCCACCCAAACTGGCAGGGCAAGCTACTATATATAAACAAGCAGCAAAAGCCACACTCACACTGTTGAGGTTATCTATTTGGGTAATAAAATGTCTGCAAACAAACAGCTAAGCTCAGAGAGCACCAAAGACTCCACAGTTCAACCCTGAGATACAGACATTCCTTCTATTAGCTAGATAATGTTTGCTATTTTTAAATTTCCACCATTGCTCTTACAGAATATGAAATGTAGAGAAATTTAGCTCTGCCCTTGAGAAGGTGGTTGGAATTATGGAACAGCCTCACCTTGACTTTGTTGTCCTTAGTGAAAATATTGGGCAGGCTTTCAAGATTTAGCTAATATATTCTAAACAGTGTTTCTTAACCTTGGCAACTTTAAGTTGTTGTTTTTTTAAAATTTGATTTATATGCTGCCCTTCTCCAGAGACTTAGGGCATCTTACAATGCGTTAAGCAATAGCCTTCATAGTTTTGTATATTTTATACAAAGTCAGCTTATTGCCCCCACAAACTGGGTCCTCAGTTTACCTACCTTAGAAAGGATGGAAGGCTGAGTCAGCCTTGAGCCTGGTGCCATTCGAACATACTAATTGCAGACAGCTGGAGTTAAATTACAATGCATTAGCCTGCTGAGCTATCCAGGCTCTGGATCTAAAGTCTAAGTTGTATGGACTTTAGCTCCCAGAATATTGTCTGGGGAATTCTGAGAGTTGAATTCCATATATCGTTAGGTTGCCAAAGTTGAGAAACATTGCTATATCATCAATAACATAGCGTTTCTGGAATCCCTGCAATGTCTGTTTCATGACATGACTTATCTCAGTGTTTCTGTGGTGGACATCTTAAAACCGGAACAATCAGACTGGTGATATGGGTGAATGATCCAAGTCTGTTTCAAGAAGTTCAATCAAAATGCAGTTAACAGTAATAAGACATCATTAGGTATATACATACATACATACATACATACATACATACATACATACATACACATACATATGACCGGAACCAGAAAATGCCTCACAGGAGCAGTTGAAGGCAACTCCTAGAGATACGAAAATGCATCTCACAATACAGCTGCCTACACAGCAGAGATAACCACTGTAACCACTGACCACTACCAGTGGTCAGACAGCTAGGCTGCTTCCAAGATAATGATCCTTGTGCAAAGAATGTGATACATGGCAATGAACTTAATAAACCTAAGTGAATGTAAGGGATTTCTATTTATTCCTCTATGAAATTATTTTCATAAGAAAAGTCTGAAAATAGAATGAATTTAAATAGGAAGTGTTTGAGAAATAGTGAGGAATGATTGAACAGATCACTCCTGTAGGCTGCTTCATCATTACAAGAACATCCCAGGCACATTTATAGAAGAATTATTTTTTAAGGGTTAGAACAGAAATGTCCAATCTTGGCAACTTTAAGACTTGTGGATTTCTAGTCCCAGAAATCTGGGAGTTTAAGTCCACAGGCCTTAGAGTTGCCAAAGTTGGACAGCCCTGCTTAGAATAAACAATATCCTCCATTAATTATTTCTGTGGCCGCCACAGTAATACAAAGCTAAATCAGTAATTTATAATAACACAGCATTCTCAAAATAAGTGGATGGATCTCACTATTAGTTTGTCAAAAAATGTAAAACAAAATGTTATCTTTTTCTGCCCAAATTAATGCATCTGTAACAGATATGGGAATATTCCTAAAATGAACAAGCTATCATATGGAAATCGATAGGAATAAATTGCAGGCACCTTTTTAGACTGCTAAAGCTAAGCCAACAAAATGGATTTGTCAATATGTGATTTTTTTTTTCAGATGAAGAGATGTCAAGTATAAGGAAATAATCATCTTGACAGACTTTGAGCTTCTTCCAAAACAAATGCCGCAATTCACATTCTGTAAATTATCAGATTTTTAAAAATATATAAAATCAAATGAAATGGAGAAGTGGCATGGATTATGATGAAGCAAATATGTACATTAGGAAGGAATCCAATAAGCCTGACCTTCAAGAGATACTATGAAGATCTTCTGAGAAGGTTCAAGTTTTTCTCAAACTTGCTAAAAACTACTTTCCATTGAATTTCTACAGTTAATCTGTACAACTAGTGGTTGATGTCTAATAATTTTCCCTACTTATAGAAATGTATCTCGTTAATAATATCCACCCTTCTTAAACAGTAGTTTTTCATCTTTGTTTGAAATAATAGGAAGATTTATTATTTTATTTCCAGGCTTTACGTATATAGCTGCTTACCTCATATAATGAGTCTAGGCATCTCAGAACAATCAATAAAACATAGTTAAAAACAATGGTATCCTTCCACTTAGGTGCCAGACAAACCATCCTTGCAACTCAACCCCCATCCTAGCCCAATGCTTAGAGAAGGGCCAGGTCTTCACAGCCTTCCAGAAGGCTAAAAGTAGGGATCTCTGATCTTAGGTGGTAGGTTGTTCCAAAAGCTTGGGGCAGCTACCAAGAAAGTCCTATTAGAAAGCAACATTTAATAGTGGCGACCTGGAACATAGCCATACCATCTAACCCAGTAGGACAGGCAAATATCCTCAGAGATACTTGGTCTCACAAGTATCCTGATCCTGCGACTCTTAGGGATCTCTGTCCCTCTAAGATAGAGTCCACTAGTTTTGATTGTATAATTGTGTTTTGACTGTCCATCTCTACAGTCACTTCCCCAGTCCTTTAGTAGAACACTTCTTTAATTTTTTTTTAAATTTGATTTATATGCCGCCCTTCTCCAGAGACTCAGGGCGGCTTACAATGCGTTAAGCAATAGCCTTCATACTTTTGTATATTTTATACAAACTCAGTTTATTGCCCCCACAATCTGGGTCCTCATTTTACCTATCTTAGAAAGGATGGACGGCTGAGTCAACCTCGAGCCTGGTGAGATTTGAACTTGCAGTAATTGCAGGCAGCTGAATGTTAATTACAGTGCTTTGGCTTTGCAAAGTAGTTTCTCTCCTTCAGTGAGTGCTGGGTATACAGTTAAATGCAGTATAATGCAGAAGAGACTTGCAACTACAGGCAGGGGTGGTATTCACTTACTTTCTCTACCAGTTCACAAATGTGAGTGCATGCCTGCCATCTGCGCATGCGCCGGCCTCAAAAATGTGCCTAAATAGGATGGGATAGAGCTGGGGTGGGTGGGCGACCTGCAATTTTCATTACCGGCTTGGGCAAACCGGTCCGAAGCAGCTGAATACCACCTCTGACTACAGGTAGTAGCTACAATAGAGTTCATAACCGACTCTGTATGTGAATGTGAGAAACTGTGGATGAAATGTTTTTGTGTATGGGTTAAAAAAATATTTTTTTTTTCCTTTGAGATTATATAAGAATAGGATTCTTGATATTACACAAGACACTTATAGACTTCGAACAATTTCATAAGGACAGTTTATATTTCTAACAATTTCAAAGCTGGGAGGATGGAATTTGCTGGATACCACAGATTAACGAGCAGCAATTGTCATAAATTCCATTCATTATATTATATTTATCTCAAGGATGCACTTATGGAGAAAGTGATATGAATAGCAGGCTTATGAAAAACCTGTACTAAGCTTAGTTCCTCAACAGTTCCGTTAAGTATTATTATTATTTTTTAATAAGTATAGATGCCGCATGATGCCCCCACAAGCAAAATGGATTTTTAATCAGTTCAGAAAGTAAAAGGAAATTGGCACCAATAAAAAAGCACTCTGGCTGCCTTTTTCGATGCAGCTTGCTTTTGCATCTTTTATAAGATATTTATTGATGAGTAAGAAAAAATACTGCTTTACGATCATGGCTTGCAGATGGTAAAATAGATTTGTGAGTTTGTACTAAAAATAGTTTGGGCTTTTTAACTATTCACAGGAGACATTGGCCAGGTTTTTGAAATCTTTACTTACGACTTGTGCACACACATACACACAAAGGGGGAGGATCATTTAATAAACAAAAACTATGCTTTTCTTTTCCACTTATATTTGACAGTTAAGAAAGAAGACATCATTTCTCATGGCTTTTGTGCAGTTCGCATTGTAAAGACAAGGGTTTCATAGTTTTTAAACAAATACAGTTGCACTTATCTCCCCACCCCATCCCACCCAAAAAGATGTTAACTGTAAATCGTTAATCAAAACATTCATTTCCCTATGACTTATTAATCTCCTGACTGGAACAGTATAGTACAGAGCGAATCTCCCTTACGTTTTTCCTATTTTTATCGTTAGTTTCCTTGTCTAATGAACTCCCAAGAGCCTGGTGGCACAGTGGACTAAGCGCTGTTAGAGTAGCACTTAGTTGCCAGCTGCCTGCAATTACTGCAAGTTCAAATCTCACCAGGCTCAAGGTTGACTCAGCCTTCCATCCTTTCGAGGTAGGTAAAATGAGGACCCGGTTTGTGGGGGCAATAAGCTGACTTTGTATAAAATAGAACACCGCTTGGGGGGGGGGATGAAAGCCCTACTAAGAAGGTGTATACAAAAGTATGAAGGCTATTGCTTAACACATTGTAAGTCCTGAGTCTCTGGAGAAGGGCGGCATATAAATCGAACAAACAAAAAAAACAAATAAATAAATAAACACAAAATAATAATCATTATGTTCACTTTTGGTTAAAATAGGCACACATGCACAGACATGCTTGTAGACAGACACACACACACACATGCATATACATTCATAGTTTCTCCACATTAGTAGAAAATAGAAAGTGTTCAGTTCAGTCCCTCAGTTTCTTTAATGAATAAGTTTGAATTTTGATTACCTGTCAAATCATGACAAGGTAGTGCTAATGCAGATTTCTAAAATAGCACCCAGAGTCTTCTAATTCTCCAACAATTGCTTCTCATTTTAAATATTCCAAACTTATAAGTAGATTAACTTGACAGTCCTTTCATATCAGACAGGAGGACAAACAAGAAGAGTAATAAGGAGAAGTAGGAGTTCTCCTTGCTTCACAGAATCATCTTTCACCTCTATGGAGCAGGGGTGAAAAAGGTCTTAAATCACTATTCCCAAAGCAAAATATGAAATGGCAAAGTTTATATTGCTGAATACTAGTTAAAATCCACCATAAAATACATAATACTCAAGCAAAAACACAGAGGGAAACCTGGGAGCAATAGCATGGCAAAGAGTCTATAGAGATTCTCAGTCATCCAGATCATGGTTGTCCCAAAAGTGCTTTTTCCCACCATCCAGTCAGAGCTGAAGAAGCTTCTTGGATGAGAAGTGAAACATCTTCAAAGAAAAAACGAGAAAGTCCAGTTGCCTCCTGAAAAAGCATCTTTGGGACTATCATGGCAAAGGTAATTTTTCCCCCTAATGACATACTTGCTAAAAATGTTGTCTATTAATTAGAGTATGATGAGAAGTGTGCAGAATGAGTTTCCAATACCATTCATGTCCCAGCCACTCAGAATATAATTGCACCAAACCGTGTCCATTTGTAATTTGGTTGTTGCAGGAGGAAGTTTTCATGTGTTAAAATTGTTTTCAAAAACTACAAGATATTAAAATGCTCCCCACCACCACCTCTCCTGAAAAAAGACTTCATGGGGATGTCCCTTTACACACACTGCTTCTTTTGAATTGCTCATATTCTCGTATTCCAAGAGAAACCCTGGAATGCTCTGTAATATAAGCAAGTAGGTCAAAGCCTGCCTTGGCTACTGGGTTCTGCTGGTTAGTTCTTATCAGAGGGAGGCTTCTGGTTAACCCTTTAAATTGAAGAGGAAGAGTCAGCTGGGGCTGGGCAATCGGAGATGGGCCTGAATTGCAGGTTTCCCTCCACAGCCAGACTTTTGTAAGATCAAATAATTAACGGGCAATTTGGATGTTGCTATCCAGAGGTCTCAAATCTTAGGGATGCCAATGTTTTCCCAGTAGGAAACACTGAAATGTATTCATTTTGCCTTAAGCAACGATAACTCGCCAGGCCTGTTATTCAATTTATGTAGCCAGCTGCTATGTAAATGCTCCTGTTAATGGGGAAGTAGGTGAGGGTGACTTTCTTATCTTTTAGAGATAATTTCCTACCTGGTTTTGATCAGTTGCCTTCAGGCTAATCCTTCTTCTCAAGATTATAATAGTAAACCACAGGGGAGGAAAAGAGGTGAGAAGCATATCACAACTTGACAGGGAGGGAGGGAGGGATTTGGAGATGGGATAGAAAAGAGAGAGAAGCAATATATCTACCATTTAAACTATTGATCAT
The DNA here is from genome assembly GCA_030761175.1 of Masticophis lateralis. Taxonomy (NCBI): domain Eukaryota; kingdom Metazoa; phylum Chordata; class Lepidosauria; order Squamata; family Colubridae; genus Masticophis; species Masticophis lateralis. Next base: position 70,860,969 of record JAUDYJ010000001.1, read on the forward strand.
TTGCTTTGGGATTGTGTTTGATTTCTTACAGAAAGAGGATTCTCTTCTTCTCTTCTCTTCTCTTCTCTTCTCTTCTCTTCTCTTCTCTTCTCTTCTCTTCTCTTCTCTTCTCTTCTCTTCTCTCCTGCCCTGCCCTGCCCTGCCCTGCCCTGCCCTGCCCTGCCCTGCCCTGCCCTGCCCTGCCCTGTCCTGTCCTGTCCTGTCCTGTCCTTCTCTCTTCCCTCCCCTTCCCTTCCCTTCCCTTCCCTTCTCTTCCCTTCTGCCCTCCTCTTCCCTCCCTTCTATCCTCCCCTCTGCCCTTCCCTGCTGTGCCCTGGCCTCCCCTCAGAAGGAAAGAAGGAAGGAAGGAAGGAAGGAAGGAAGGAAGGAAGGAAGGAAGGAAGGAAGGAAGGAAGGAAGGAAGAGCTGGTAGAGCTGTTTTTAAGGCATTCTTTTCCCTAAAGTTTTCATTACATTTTCAATTTCTGTTATTTAAAATTGTTCCATGAATCACAACATGTATACAATTACTTCAAATAAAAACATGTTCGTAATTCTGTGCATTCGCAGGAGCAGACTTACCGGTAGTTAACTCAGTTGGGTTAATTTCCTAACAAGGTGCATAGCACTGAACTGTTGCTCTAGAATTCTCCACTTTCCTTCATCAATGTCATAAAATAATATCTCCTTCATTGTGATAAGCATTGTAGCAATTGTAATCCTTAAGGAAGCATCATAAATAAAAAATATTTTCATATTTTCTGCTTTATTTTCTTCAAAGAACATGCATTCAAGCCAGTTATAATTAAAGGACTGGTTTAGGCAACCTGTCAAGACTTGTTGCAATGTATTTGATTGGACTTCACATTTGATATGAATGCTGCCAGTTATTGTTTGTAATTTATAATTTAGCATTATTTGTGAAGACCTCAATGAAGGTTAAACAGCTCCCTGCTAATTAATAGAATACAAGACTCAGGTCAAAGATGTTTTGCTTTTTAATTCAAAATATAATACACAGATTATCATGCCACTTTGATCGTCTGGATGTTTGGAGAATAACATTCAGTCTCTTGCCATTGGCCATCATACCAAACATCTGGAGGATATCAGATTACCATTCATTTTGTAACTGTTCTGAATTTATGAACCTAAGATTGACTTTTTCCCCTTTTCATTACAATGAAAATTTACCCCATTGGAATAAAATATTGGGGATATAGTTATGGAGCCCTTGTCATGGACTGACCACTCGCTCCTTCGACTCGACTTTCAGACCGCTGCACCTCACCGCAGGGAGGCGGAACCGACTAGGTGGTTCCGCCCCAGGCGCCTGATGGATCCTGATAGGTTCCAGACGGAGCTTGGGCCATTTCCTGAGACACTGACACACGACTCGGCTGAGGATCTGGTGGCTGCCTGGAATAGGGCAGCCGGTGGGGCCTTGGACCGTGTCGTGCCTTCGTGGCCTCTGACCCGGCGCCGAACTCACTTATCTCCTTGGTTTACCGAGGAGCTGAGGGAGATGAAACACCGGAGAAGACGCCTAGAGAGCGGTTGGAGGGCCAGTCGCTCTGAATCTGACTTGACACTAGTAAGAGCTCACATTAAGACTTACTTAGTGGCGATAAAAGCGGCAAAATCTAACTATTTTGCCGCCCTTATCTCATCATCAGATAATCGCCCAGCCGCCCTGTTTAGGGTGATCCGCTCCCTCCTTCATTCGGGAGCACGGGAGGATCCCTTGCAGGGTCGTGCTGAGGATTTTGTTCAATATCTGGATGACAAAATAACTCAGATTCGGGATGACTTGGCCGCCGACTGGGTTAGTTCGGGCGAGGTGACTGAGGCAGGTCTTGAGAGTGTTATCTGGGCTGAGTTCGATCCTGTGGCTCCCGAGGACGTGGACAGGACCTTGGGGAGACTGAATGCAACCACATGTTTATTGGACCCGTGTCCCTCCTGGTTGGTGCTGGCCTCCCGGGAGGTTACACGAGGCTGGCTCCAGGAGATCATAAATGCTTCTTTGCGTGAGGGTGCCCTACCGGCCACCTTGAAGGAGGCGGTGGTGAGGCCCCTCCTCAAGAAGCCCTCCCTGGACCCGGCTATTTTGGCTAATTACCGTCCAGTCTCCAACCTTCCCTTTTTAGCGAAGGTTGTTGAGAGTGTGGTTGCATGGCAGCTCCCTCGGTACCTGGATGAAGCTGTCTATTTAGACCCGCTCCAGTCCGGCTTCAGGCCTGGATACAGCACTGAAACGGCATTGGTTGCGTTGGTGGATGATCTCTGGCGGGCCCGGGGTAGGGGTTATTCCTCTATCCTGGTGTTATTAGACCTCTCTGCGGCTTTTGATACCATCGACCATGGTATCATGTTGCGCCGATTGGAGGAACTGGGGGTGGGAGGCACCGTTTTACGGTGGTTCTCCTCCTACCTCTCCGACCGGTCGCAATCTGTGTTGACAGGGGGGCAGCGGTCGACCCCGAGGCGCCTAGTGTGTGGGGTGCCGCAGGGATCGGTCCTCTCGCCCCTCCTGTTCAACATTTATGTAAAGCCGCTGGGTGAGATCATCCGTGGTTTTGGGGTGGAGTTCCATCAGTACGCTGATGATACGCAGCTGTACATTTCCACCCCAGACCACCCCAACGATGCCGTGGAAGTGATGTCCCAGTGCCTTGAAGCCGTGCGGGCCTGGATGGGGAGAAACAGGCTTCGACTCAACCCCTCCAAGACCGAGTGGCTGTGGCTGCCGGCGTCCCGATATAGCCAGCTGACACCATCACTAGTTATTGGGGGCGAATCATTGGCCCCCACGGAAAGGGTGCGCAACTTGGGCGTCCTCCTGGACCCACGGCTGTCTTTGGAAGATCACACGACAGCTGTGGCCAGGGGAGCTTTCTATCAGGTTCGCCTGATACGCCAGTTGCGGCCCTTTCTAGATCGGGACTCCCTACGCACAGTCACTCAGGCACTCGTCACCTCTCGCCTGGACTACTGCAATGCTCTCTACATGGGGCTCCCCTTGGGATGCACCCGGAGGCTCCAACTAGTGCAGAATGCGGCCACACGGGGGATTATGGGAGCGACGGGACGCTCCCATGTGACACCTCTCCTGCGCGAGCTGCATTGGCTACCTGTGGACTTCCGGGTGCGTTTCAAGGTGTTGGTGACCACCTTTAAAGCGCTCCATGGCTTAGGACCAGGGTACTTACGGGACCGCCTTCTGCCGCCAATAGCCTCCCACCGGCCGGTGCGTTCCCACAGAGAGGGTCTCCTCAGGGTGCCGTCAGCCAGACAATGCCAGCTGGCGACCCCCAGGGGGAGGGCCTTCTCTGTGGCAGCCCCTACCCTCTGGAACGATCTTCCTCCAAAACTGAGAACAATTGCTGACCTCCGGACTTTTCGTCGGGCCCTGAAAACTCATCTCTTTCAGCTTGTTGGTCTAGCCTGACCCCGCTGAATTTTTAAGATCTGTATTATAGGGTTGGGTATTTTAAATATTTAATGGTTAATGGTTTTAATTTTTAGCCAAAGTTATATGCTTTTTTTAAAGAAATTGTTTAACTTTTGTGTACTATTTTTATTTGGCTGTTCACCGCCCTGAGTCCGCAAGGAGAAGGGCGGTATACAAATCTAAACAAATAAATAAATAAATAAAAAATAAATAAACTGAGCGGAATAGAATGGGATTTTTTTTTCCTGCTGAGAAGCACAATATCCCATTTTTAACATACTGTGCCTTTCCTTCCATAGTTTTCTAAGCTGTTGATCAAATTGGTTTTATTTCCTTACCAGGGTGGAACATATGCTTATTTCTTTACTAGGATAGAATATAATTTAAATTTTAAAAGAAACTTTATTTCCTAAGCATGGGTGTTTTTGCTGTTATTGCTGCTATTATTATTTTTACATATAGATATAAATTTCTCTACACTCAAGAAAAAATGCTTAGTGTCTTTAGATCTATGTAAAAATACATACATACATACATACATACATACATACATACATACATACCTAAGGCAGTTCCTGCACCTGCTAGGTTTACCTCATCAGTGTAGAGTTATTACTGTCCTCAATTATTATTTGAATGAACATATAAAATACCTCAGTTTACAACTGGAATAACTATCAATCTACTAGGAGATACTTGCTTATTTATTAGGATTTCTTCTCTCCCTCCCCTCCCTGCCCCCATTCCTTAGCAAAGATTAGAGTAGAGGTATCTATAGGAATGGTTGACAAGGAGGGAAGTGAAGAAGCTTTTCATGACCTCAGGGTCATTTCATTCAGGGATGAAATTCAGTAGGTTCTGACAGGTTCTGGAGAACTGGTAGCGGAAATTTTGAGTAGTTCAGAGAACCGGCAAATACCACCTCTCGCTGGCCCCAGAGTGTGGTGGGAATGGAGATTGCAATATCCTCCCCCCAGGAGTGGGAAGGGAATGTGGATTTTGCAGTATCCTTTCCCTGCCATGCCTGCCAAGCCACGCCCACCAAGCCACACCATGCCCACCAAACCACGCCCACAGAACCTGTAGTAAAAAAATTTGAATTCTACCACTGCCTCCATTTCTTATATATTTGTGCTCATAAGTATTAAAGAATGGAACTCGTACCATGAGATGTTTTGCAGTTTTTGCAGCACTGTGGCTAGTTGCTGTGGTACCTGTGGGTAGGAGTAGATTGATTGCAAAGTTTCTTCTAGTTTCAGGATAACTGGCTATTCTAATTTCAACTGCAAATGCCTATTATAATTACTGTTATTCTTATATAAGCAAAGATGTCCACTTCCCCAAAAAATGAACATATAAAGCATGCTATGTATAGTAAAGCTATTGTTCACATTACATTGTAGGATGCAGCAAAAACATATGAATCTGAATATGTGGGAAGACTCAAATAGTTGGAATTGTCAGAGAAAAACAGAGTGAATGGTTCCAAGTTTTACATAAATGGCAGAAAATAACAACAGTTGATGAAACTGTACACTTTTTAGACAGTTGATAGATCATAAGGACACTAATAAAGGTGGCAGAAAAGTAGCAGATAATGTGTGGGTATTTGTGAAGAATGAATGTTTACTGAAACAAGTGAAAATTATTGGGTACAAATTGTGCTTCTTTTCACTTTGTAATATGCTTTGCGAAGCATAGGCATAAGTTGAATGCAATGGGAAAGAGTTACTTAAGACGTGTGTGTGGTAAACAAGTAGAGATAAGGCCAAGAATATAAAAATGATTGACAAAATGACAGAAGTATAATGAGGTGGGGACGCAGAATGGTTTAGGATCCTTTTGTAAAACAAATATATGAAGGAAAAAGGAGTGAATAGAGCAGGGGTATCAAATTCATGGCGTCACGGCGACATCACGTGACTTATCAAGACTTTTTTCCCCTTCGCTAAACCGGGTGTGAGCATGGTCAGCACATGACACATCCAGCCCGCAGGCTGCGAGTTTGATGGCCCTGGAATAGAGGGTTTGCAAGACTAAGAATCCTGTGATTAGGTAGAATTGATAAGATCTTGAAAAAGAAAATGAATTGCTTTAAGAAGGCAATGTATAATCAGTTTATAAACATGGAGGCAATGATAATTTTCAGGGATAGAAAAATATGGTGAATGATGCTGGTTCTATTTCTAATCATCTCAAGCCAGATGGAGCACCTGCAGAACAGAAGACCTTTTGATCTTCCAGAACTCTGCTAGGGAAATGATTTTAAGAGTGGAGTGATGGCTCAAGAGAAGAAAAGTCTATATCTTAAAAGATAGTGATGAAAGTTCAAGCAATCAACACAACACAACCAAAGAAGGCAGAAATCTGGTCAGAAGGAACTCTAAGAAGTTATCTTTAAAACAATTAATAAACAACAGAAAAAGTCTGTTGTAAGACATGTGCTACACAGACAATATGCAAATAATGCTTCTACATTGTAAACCGCCCAGAGTAAAGCATTGTGGGGTGGTATATAAGCCTAAATGTTATTTCTATGTGTTTCTGGTTGCAGGTTCAGATCATTAGATTTAAGAAGGAAATTCAGAACTTATATAACAGCGATGGCGAACCTTTTAGACACTGAGTGCCCAAACCATGTGCATGCCCAAACTAAAAGGTGCACATGCTGCAAAACTTGGAAAACAAATTTTCATAGCATTCCAATTCTACCTGTGCATGGCTGGTCAGAGTGTATTTTTAAAAGAATTCAAATTGTAGGAAACTCAGAGGTTTCCAACTATTCTTTGAGAATTCCTGATTTATGCAGTTAAATCATTCTTGGAATGATTTCAAGTATAAAGAATAAATCATTCTTGGAATGATTTCACAGACAAAGTTATGGATCTGTGCTTCATTTTAATTTTAGAAATCATTTCTGGCATAGGCATAAGAACAATGGCAGTGAAACTGTAAAAGATGCAACCAATTTGTGCATATGTGCCCTTATGTATCTATAAAATACCATATGGAATAGCCATAATGAATTTTATATTTAGACAGTATCATACTGCAAAGTTTTACAGCGTTTTGATGCTTTGCTTTTCCCCCCAGAAGCTTTATCCTTTGTAGCATTTGAATTCCCGATGACACTCATAGCTCATATTACTGATTACACTATCTCATCATGGAATAGTCCTTCGTAAAAAATTACTCTGAATTTGTTTATTGTCCTTGGTTCATGAGAAATAAAGTTTATTGTGCACAGATGCATTGGCAACAATAGGAAAAACAATCAGATCGGATAAACTGCAAAAAAGAAACAATATTTTTTTACATGAATTTAAGATGATGTATGCTTTGATCATGATGATGCATGTTAAACATTTGAAACAACTTAATGTAAACTGATGCCGTTAAACAAAGAATATAAGAAAGATAATATGCTTTAAAGACTTTGCAATAATATTAGCAAAACACAACACAAAACAAAAATGTGCCATAAATAAAACAGAAAATATATATTTCTATTCTGAGGAATAGTAACAAATAATTGTTATTATTTATAGATACCATAGCTGCATGGAGTGTTATTTTGTTGCAAAAATGGGATACAAAAAAAAAATAAAATAAAATACAGAGTCTTCACCTCCTTCGGTTTTATTTTGGTTCACTTTGTTTTTTTAATTACAGATGGAATAGAATTATGTTCAGTTTATATCTTGATAAAAATTTACCCAAATCCTCAAATCTCTACATTAATAGAATAGAAAGAAAATAATATGTTATACAAGAATATGAAACAAAGCAAATTCATCTTTTCCAGGCAGAGAAGTTAGACAGCTTAATTGTTAAAAGACTGAATTTGTAGCCAGTAGATTTTACAATCTTTCTGGTACTTTTAGTACTAGCCATAGCACTTAGACTTACATACTGCTTCATAATATTTAAGTCTAATTGCTTTACAACCCTCTTTAAGCGTTTTACATAGTCAGCATATCGCCCCCAACAATCTGGGTCCTCATTTTACCCACCTCAGAAGTTTGGAAGGCTGGGTCAACCTTGAGCCTAGTGAGATTTGAACTGCTGAACTGAAGCTAGCAGTCAGCTGAAGTAGTCTGCAGTACTGCACTCTAACCACTGCCCCACCTCGGCTCATTTTATAATTTTATAAAATGATTTTATACAATTGTCTGGCTTCTCATATTTAAGATGTATGACAGAGAAGTTCACCACAGTCCTCTCATGTGGGGAATAGTTACATCTCTTGATATGACTGTTGTAAAATCATAAAAAGTTTGTTTTTAGAGAGACGCTTACTAAAATTGGTAAATTTCAAAATGGGCTGAAAAAATATTTGAGAATTTAAAATTTGAAATAAGGTAAGAAGCCGGGCTAAGAAATTTTAGCAGTGGAAAGTTTTAGCAATCAAAAGTGGGAATGTAAAACCTTCTTTTGATATTATCTCATTTCCAATACACATGTTAAGTAACTAATTGAATACCTCATAATACCTGTATGAGTTTCTTTCTGATGTTCCAAGTCATCGGAAAAGTTCAATTACATCTTTTTTTTTTAAAAAAAAAATTAAAATTAGCATAAAAACAACTAGTAACAATTAATTGATGAAGGTGTCCAGGAGTTCAGGGGCAACTGTGGAAGGGTTGGTCAAAAAGGGTTTTCAAAGTCAATATACAAATCTTCTACATAAATAAATGAATATGGCATCCAGCCCATGAAATCAAGGCACCACCCATTTTCAAGCACAAGGTCATTGCTACCATCTTGACTATTTTTTACTTCTTGCAGCCATCCTGTAGGGGTTTATTTTATCCTTGATTGGAATCCATACTCCAAGTCTCATTTGGTTCACATAAAAAATAAAGGAAGACCAACTGTTTTGAAGAATTAACATGCCATGCTACTACACACTTACATATAGTTTATTTCAATATTCAATTATTTTTCTGGGAAAGTATAAATCTGGCACAGAGCCCCCTAGTCCAGGTTCTTCAATTCAGCTGCTGAAAAATTAAACTATAATAAATTATTTTAAGCATGCTACCAAGAGCAAGACAAAGATTCAGAGGTTGAAAACAAATGAGGCACATTTTGTTCTAGCAAGACAACAAAACTTAGAGTTACTTTGATTTTAGAGTTACCTCAGAGTTACCTCAGAGTTCAGTTCTGGAAAGATATGCCTATCCAAAGAACACAACTGTGACTTGTTAGACAACAAAACAGAACAATTGAGCAGGAAACAGCTGTATTGTAAGTGAATCATCTAACCCTTGATTTCATCTTTTGAGGAAATGTTGCTGACACCTAGTCATGGTAAGTACACTACAGTTTAATTCTGAGTCTTGTATAAGTTGTTTGGTCAAGTAAATTTCAATTGCTATCTATACAGAGATGTACTGAAGTTTACAAATGGTAATTATCTACTATGATGGGCCTTAACATCAATCCTGGTATAAAACACTTAACTGCTAAAGACAAGCAATCCCTAATTTTCATAATTACAATATAATATAAATTGAAAAAAAGAGGGAGAACTTGTCTTTTGAGCTTTCAATTAGATTTCTTTAAAGTGTGAGTTTGAATTAATCACTTCAGTTAAAGCTTCTATTTTCTCAAATCAATGAAACTAATATTTAAGTCTCTTTTAAAACAAGTCACACTTACTACACACAAATTTAAAGGCTTTCAAGGGGTATCAATATAGTAAAACTTTGCTACTTTTATATTTATATTCCAGTGTTTTAAAATATTAATATTTTATTTTTAATTGCATTTTTCTATTTTGTTTGCAAATGCTAGGAAAGTTCATATTTAATCTCCTTCATTGTTATCATTATGGTGACTTGTAATGAGCTATAGATGAAAGAGTTGATCAGTTTAAGAAGACCCAGGAAAATATAAAGTCATTTTTTTCCCAGCATCTTCACATCAGTAATTCATATTTATACATTTTCTCTTTCTTATCTTAATATATCTTTTATACATATATTTCTAGTATATCATATATATACCGTTATAATATATTCTATTATTCTAATTATTTTATTTACATTTGACATAAACATGTACCTAACTCCCTTTCCACAATTTTTATAACTTCCCATTTGTTTCTATGTTTCTCCACCTAATTTAACCATTATTTAGTCTTCTTTTCCAAAGATGTTGAAAAGAAGTTGTAAATATCTGTGTGTTTTTTTTTAAAAAAAAAACTGTTTAATAAAAAATATTTTTAAAAGTAAAGACATTTTTCCCAATTCCCTTCAGTTCAGTGGTGCCCACCCGCCCAGATGCTTCTGTGCATGTGCAGAAGCAGCATGAGTGAGAACGCCCACAAATGAACCGGTAGTGACGGGTTTTGAAACCCGCCCCTGCTTCAGTTGCTCCTTAGGTATTGTAACACTGCCTGCAGAGTAAATTCATTTGAGATAAACAGAGTTCCCATTTCCCTACAACTCAATCGTGGGGGGGGGGGGGGATGGGACTACTGAAAATCTGTGTTCTTGCCGTTATCTAACAATGACCCTGCCTCCTGATTTAAATGCAGTTTAAATAAATGCAATATATTTGCAGCTTTCTTGATGCCATCTATATATCGAGATGTACTCAAGTTCACAAATGGTAATTACCTACTGTGATGAGCCTTAATATTGATCCTGGATGTAAAACATTTAATTGCTAAAGACAAGCAATCCCTAATTTTCAACACACATGAGGTGTGTTGAAGACTGCAGAAACCTGTTGCTTTTGCCCATACATGTTACAAAATCAAATTACCAAGTTATTTTTGAAATCAACCCAGTTTAAAAACAGAACAGGTGCCACTAAAGGAGATTGATAAGTCCTTATCTGTGTGAGGAAAATATTACAATTTGAAGCCCTTCGGCAAATGTATTTCATATTCTGATTTACAGTCTACAGAAATTTCGGGTGTCAAAATAAGCATACTAAATTTACTGCACTCTAGAATAAATTGTATAGAATACAAAACGAATAAACTAATAAATAATACAAAACGTTTAGTAGATGCATTGTCTTTCATTTACCACAGTGTTTTTGCTCACTGTTCATTGAGAATTGTTTGCAAGTGTGTTAATTCCAAATGCATTATACCTAAGTAATAGTTTCATCTCTACTACACTCAGCAAAGAATATTAAGTTAAGGGAATTATTAGTTTAGACTGAGAACCAATCTAAAAATGAATTGGACAACTCTTGCTTATTTAAGTCAGTTACAAATATCACCCTCTCAAAACCAGGTGCCAGTAATATCAGACAGAGTTGGTGGGATGTCTATAGTTGAACCCTGACCTACAAATACTCTTTTCTACAATTGATGTGCTTCAGGTCCCTTCAATCAAATGTTGCCATCTAGTGGCACCTAGGAAGCATGCTTTCTCTGTAACATTGCCTGCTTCTAGCATACTATCCCACCCAAAATATGTGTTCCCATCCTAATGGTCTTTAAATTAGGATGGTTGTGATGTTTTGTCTTGTGGAATATTGTTATCCTGACACTTAGTTCCTTTTTTTGTTTGTGGCACAGACTCATTCAAATAAAATTGAGCCTTGGTGGACTAAACTATTAACTAGCACCAGCTGCCTGCAATTATTAAAGTTCAAATATCACCAGGCTCAAGGTTGACTCAGCCTTCCAACCTTTCGAGGTAGGTAAAATGAGGACCCAGATTGGACGGGGGAGGGGGGCAATAAGGTGGCTTTGTATAGAAAAGAAAAACGCTTTGGGGGTGTGTGTGTGTGAAAGTCCTACTAAGCAGATATATACAAAAGTATGAAGGCTATTGCTTAATGCATTGTAAGCCACCCTGAATCTCCAGAGAAGGGCGGCATATAAATTGAACTAATAAACAATAAATAAATAAATAAAACAGGGTATTGCAATTAAAACACACATATTATATATTTGCAAGTTCCTGACTTACAATCACAATTGAGACCAGAATCTTTGGTCCTGAGGTGCTGCTGGATACTGCCTACTAGGGTGGTCCTGAGATGAAAACAGACCAAACCAATGTCAGGCCCAGGTGACATGCTGATCGGTTATTTTTTTGTCACAGTCCATGATTCTACCTCCATCAAAATGCAGACATGGTCTGGATGCTGCGTTTGATAATGCAAGATGGCATTCCTCAATCTGCAAAGTGGATTCTGCTTCTGGAGAAGGAGAAGGAGAAGGAGAAGGAGAAGGAGAAGGAGAAGGAGAAGGAGAAGGAGAAGGAGGAGGAGACACATTATTCATTAGTAGCTCCCAGGTTTTCCAGCAGGGAAAAGCTATAATTTCCATGGTCCTATAGATCATTTAGGAAGAAATGATGGTAATCTTGACTTGAAGTTTACTGCCTATCCTTGATGTATCTATAATGTAACAGGCCTCTTCAATTTTTTTAACATAATTACAAATCTTTCCTTTATATTATTAAAATACTTTTTGTAGTGCATTTTAGGGAGAGAAGAATAGGAGATCAAGTACATGCCTTTATCATCTCCTCCTTCTCCTCCTCCTCCTTTTAGAAAACTAACGTCTAAAGCCTTAGTTTAGAAAAGTAAACTAATGCACGTGCATTTCTTTTTCTTCCTATTAAGCAGTGGACATATTTATTTGCTATTTGCTTTTCTATTGGTTTACTATATCCCTATGGCTTTGCTATCATTTTGCAGTAGTTTCTAATTGCTACAGGAGAGGATCAAAAATAACTCCATTTCTATGCAATCCCAATTTTGTTTTTCCCTTAAGAAACACCCTGCTAATACAAGAAATGATTTTCTTATGTCTGTGAGCTGCTGTCCCTTAAGAGTTGAGGAAAGTATCATTAAATTCATTCCACTTCATTGACTTTTGTGTGGTAGAAGTTTTTGCCCACAAATGGAAAAGCCTTAATGCATTTGAGGTTTACTCTGAGCATTAGTATACTTCCATAATTATAGAGGATATGGCTTACCGTCTATAATTCTAAACATCCAAGCAATGGAGAGAAAAGAGTTTCGTTCTGAGGGTTAAACAAGACAACTAATGATTTATAGTCCAGTCTCACAGGAACACATTATTACAAAGTAATTGAATTATTCTGATCATTTAGATTAAGAAGCCACTTTGTGGACAATAAGCAAACAATATATCTACAATTTAGATCTGCATTCTGTTCACTAAATACAACAGGAACATTAAAGAGATATGAAATTTACAATGCCTGACCCTCAGTACAAGCACATTTATACATGCAAATATGATGAACTTGTATTTACTATTTTCCAGAGATTCTATAGGTAATGTCATTAGCTGTAATTCGGTGATGTCAGGTAATATGTCCCTCCTGGTTGGTGCTGGCCTCCCGGGAGGTTATGCGAGGCTGGCTCCAGGGGATTATTAACGCTTCTTTGAGTGAGGGTGTCTTGCCTTCTGCCTTGAAAGAGGCGGTGGTGAGGCCCCTCCTCAAGAAGCCCTCTTTGGATCTGGCTGTTTTGGCTAACTATCGTCCTGTCTTCAACCTTCAGTTTGTGACGAAGGTTGTTAAGAGTGTGGTGGTGCGAGAGTGTAGTGGCAGCTTCCGCAGCACCTGGAGGTGCTAGACTAGATCCGCTCCAGTCCAGCTTCAGGCCTGGGCACAGCACGGAAACGGCATTGGTCGCATTGGTGGATGATCTCTGGAGGGCTTGGGATAGGGGTTGTTCCTCTATCCTAACCCTCTTAAATCTCTCAGCAGCTTTTGATACCCTCGACCATGGTATCATGCTGCACCGGTTGGAGGGGTTGGGATGGGGGGCACCGTTTTACGGTGGTTCTCCTATCTCTCTGACTGGTCGCAGTCGGTGTTGGCAGGAGAGCAGAGGTCAACCTCGAGGTACCTTGTTTGTGGGGTGCTGCAGGGGTCGGTCCTCTAATCCCTCCTGTTCAACATTTATGTGAAGCCACTGGATGAGATCATCTGTGGTTTTGGGGTGGAGTTCCATCAGTACACTGATGACACTCAGCTGTACATCTCCACCCCAGGCCATCCCAATGATGGGATGGAGAGAAACAGGCTCTGACTCAACCTTCCAAGACCGAGTGGCTGTGGTTCCGGCGTCCTGATATAGCCAGCTGGTGCCATCGCTGACTATTGGGGGTGAGTTATTGGCCCCCACGGAGAGGGCTCGCAACTTAGGCATCCTACTGGGTGCACGGTTGTCTTTAGAAGATCATATGACTTTTTATCAGATTCAGCTGATTCACCAGTTGCATCCCTTTCTGGATTGGGACTCCTTATGCACGGTCACTCAGGCACTCGTCACTTCTTGCCTGGACTACTGCAATGCTCTCTACATGGGGCTCCCCTTGAGGAGCACCCGGAGGCTCCAACTGGTGCAGAATGCGGCTGTGCAGGGGATTATGGGAGTGACGGGGTGCTCCCATGTGACACCCTTCCTGCATGAGCTGCATTGGCTCCCAGTGGTCTTCGGGTGCGCTTCAAGGTGTTGGTTACCACCTTTAAAGCGCTCCATGGCTTAGGGCCTGGGTACTTACGGGACCGCCTTCTGCCGCTGATAGCCTCCCACCGGCCAGTACACTCCCACAGAGAGGGACTCCTCAGGGTGCCATCAGCCAGACAATGTCAGCTGGGGACCCGCGGGGGAAGGCCTTCTCTGTGGCAGCACCTGTCCTCTGGAACGACCTGCCCCCGGAGATATGTAGGATCCCAGATCTCTGGGCTTTTCACCATGCCCTTAAAACTTTTTTATTTCATCAAGCCGGGCTGGCTTGCCCCCCCCCCCTTAGATATTTTTAATTGTAAATTGGTTTTAATAGGGGCGTTTTAAATTTTATTGGGCCAATTCTTGTTTAATTTTCTTTTAAATATTTTTAAATTTTGTATGTGATGTTTTTACTTTTGGCTGTTCACCGCCCTGAGTCCAGTAGGAGAAGGATGGTATAAAAATTGAATAAATAAATAAATAATAATAAATAATATTTGCCTTGTATAGCTTTATAGCCATGGTAGACTTAGAGAAAACCTGCAATATATTTTTAAAATGAGCTTTAAAATAGTCTTTAGAGAATGTCAGTTGACTTAATTAAAATTCATTGTATATCCAGGATATGTACAATACAGCCTTGACTTATTATGGATGTATGCATCTATAAAATTTACTTCATTTGGTTTAGAAGTTGTCCAATTCCAAATGGGCCCTCTTTCTGAGCTACATAGCTGTCTTCCCTGAACTTCCCTGAAGTTACATAATGAAATGTGTGGATGACCTTGGGGAGTGAGGGGAAGAGATGCTGCCTGGACCAGGGGTCTCCAACTGTGTCAACTTTAAGACTTGTGGACTTCAACTCCCAGAACTCCCAGAACTCCTCAGCCAGCTTTGTTCTAGGAGTTGAAGTCCACCAGCCTTAAAGTTGACACGGTTGGAGACCCCTGATCTAGGAAACAATAAAACAAGACAAGTAGGAGCCTCCGGTGGCTTAGCAGTCACAGAAAGAAACCTAGGAAGGACCTGCCTAATGGATCAAGCAGTTAAAAATGGCAACAGGAAGTTTGTACTTTCAGACTTTCAAGATTGATGTCAACCCTTGCAGGCAAACCGGTCAGCAAACATGATTAGATGAACTAGTTCTACTTTATTGTAAGACTACATTAATAGAATCCAATAAATAGTACAATAAATTCTAAATATCCTTTTTGGCTGTACAAGTTGTAATTTGAGATCCATTGATATTCTTGCTGTAGAAATTAAAACATTCTCTCATTGTCTAGGCAATATGGGTAGAGCCTTCTCTGTGGCTGCACTCACCTTTTGGAATCAACTTCCCATGGGTCTTTGGTTGGCCCCCGACCTTCGTACTTTCCACTGTGAGCTTAAGACTTGGCTGTTTTAACACCCTAACCAGGATTGATGGGGACTACTGTTTTTTGTTTTTTTTTAATTAGATTTATATGCCACCCTTCTCCAGAGACTCAGGGTAGCTGACAATGTGTTAAGCAATAGCCTTCATACTTTTGTATATTTTATACAAAGTCAGCTTATTGCTCCCACAAACTGGGTCCTCAATTTACCTACCTTAGAAAGGATGGAAGGCTGAGTCAACCTTGAGCCTGGTGAGATTCAAACTTGCAATAATTGCAGACAGCTGAATGTTAATAACAGGCTTTTAGTCTGTTGAGCTAATTGGTTTTAATCTGTTTTAATCTGTTTTTTAATTTATATTTATTGGGATTGTTTGTTTGATGTGAGCCACCCTGAGTCCTTTGGAGAGAGGGTGGCATATAAATCCAATAAATAATTACTACTAGTACTAGTACTACTACTACTACTACTAATAATAATAATAATAATAACAACAACAACAACAACAACAATAATAATAATAATAATAATATAGGAATCTCTAATTCATTTCTCAGCATTTCCATATCAAATTGCTTTATTGATAACAAATATCTTTAGAATCAATAGTGGGGTTTTTTTACTTTCAAATGATTTAACAAGTGTTCTTGTATCTCAGATGATATATATCTTAATAGGTGAACTAGGTTTTATAATTGTTTCAAATTCTGCCGTTTTTCTCAAAGTCCCTCCTTTCTGATATTGCTTTTTATCCTTCAACATTACCTTCCAGTTATCAAAGCCAGTAATGGCTACATTCTATTAATGTCACCATACTGTCTGGGTTGCTTAAACCTGTTCACCCGAAGATCATGAGTCATACTCATCACTCTGAGGTGGAAGAGATTTTCCAGTTACTTTTGAAAAAATGGAGGATTGTCTCTTGGCTTGACACCATCTGAGTCCTTTCCCTTCACTGACTGATCTTTCCCCCTCTTATCTTTCATAGTCACCATTCATACTTCTTTCACCACTTTTATTCCCTCTCTTTCATTCTCATCCCAGTGTCTCAAACGCTTTCATTAACTCATTCTTTAACCCTTTAATGAACATTTTGGGTTAAAAGATTTTTGGCTAAAATCTACTTTAACATGCCAGAACTCATCTCAGTTCCATAAAGAGGTGGGGAGGGAGAGGAAGGGAGGGGGAAGAGGGAGGAGAGAGAGAGAGAGAGAGGGAGGAAGGAAGGAAGGAAGGAAGGAAGGAAGGAAGGAAGGAAGGAAGGAAGGAAGGAGGGAGGGAAAGCAATGAAACTGAGCAGCTGAAAAATTTTGCTGGTACTGTTTTTAAAAATTGGTGGCTATGAAGACAGTTTTCAATGCTGCCAAAACTGTTTCCCAATTTAGAAGGCAGTAAAATGGTCAAGATACTGGAACAAATGATAAGAGGTTATTGAGTATAGGCTCATAAAGAACTGAAATATACTGAACTATAATTCAACATCCAGAATCAAATCTTCATATTCAATGGGAAGTTTTGAGCAGCCTCTATTCTCTTGAGAGAACATTGCTTGACTTCAGAGCACAAGGAGAAGTCTTGGCTGACCAGGCAGTATTGCTTTGTTGGGCTCCACTGAACTGGAATAATGATGCAAGGACACTTGCAATGTTATGTTTCACTGCCAATAGAATTCATAACTTCACATCTGGAAAGCTGACTTTACAGCAACATCTTTTCTAGAAGGCCAAATATAGTACAATCATTTGCTTTAGCAATGATACTTTCATGCTATATTGCTGAATGCAAAATCTGCATCAATCTGCATCAATCCATACAGCAATATATATATATATATATATAGGACAGGAATTCAGAACAATCAACCCAACCAAAATTAAAACACCTTCCATTGCTAGAAGGACCAGTCATACTGTTTAACCTACAGAACTGTTGGCACAATCAAGTCTATCCCAACCTCAGGTTACGACCACAATTGAACTTAAAATTTATGTTGCTAATTGAAACATTTGTTAAGTGAGTTTGCCCCATTTTACAACTTTTTGGCCACAGTTGTTAAGTGAATCATTCCATTTGTTAAGTTAGTAACATGGATGTTAAGTGAATATGACTTCCCCCATTGACTTTGCTTGTCAGAAGGTGTTGTGGCCCCGTCCTCTGAGCCTATCCCTTTGGAGGAAGGCAGCTCTGAGCAGGAGGAAGAGGAGCCAGCCAGATCTCCCAGCCCTCCCCCTCTGGCACCGGCTCAGGTGCCAGCTGAAAGAGAGCCAAGTAGTGGGGAAACAGGTGTCTCAGATGAGAGTGAGGGAGAGACGTCATTCCTGGACGCACGCCAAAGAAGGCGAGAGAAAAGGGTACTGCAGCTGCGGCGTATGAGGAAATCCTGAGTCATTGGATTGGAGTCACAGGATCAATGACTCACTGGACCACACCCAGAAACATATCTATATAAGACAGTACGGTGGGTCACGAAGTTCGTGACGAACAAAGCTAAACAAACGGAGCAACCTCGTAGTCTTGGAAGCTGGATGAACGGCAAAGCTACGTAGGTGATTTTCTTGTTTGTGTAAACCAATAAAGTCCTTGGCAGACGGTGTGCATATCGCTGCCAAGGTTGAGATAAGAACTGCGGAGTGTGCCAAGTGATTCTTAACCCTCGGCTGGCTGTGTTTTTGTGGGTCTCTGAAGGGGGGGGACAGATCAGAAGATTGCAAAAGCTGATCACATGACCCCGGGACACTGCAACCATCATAAATATGAACCAGTTGCCAAGCATCTGGATTTTGATCATGTGACTATGGGGACGCTGCAAGTCATTTTTTCCAGTGCCATTGTAACTTTGGATGGTCACTAAATGAACTGTTGTAAGTTGAGGACTATCTATATAGATTTCCTAAATGTCAAAAGGGAAAGAGCTGTTCTGATGTTCAAGGGAACCTGAATTGAAGAAATTGGAAGAGACACTAACCTGTCTGATTTTATTAGATGGCGTATATTATTAGAAGAAGGCAGCCCATCCAAGCCCTAATCCAGGAAGACCTTTAAAAATAATAACATCTTGATTCATGGCTGGATGCCATCTTCATTCTATCCTGGCTTGCTGCAGCACAACTAGTATCCATGCAAATTAAATTGCCTAGGTCTGTGATGGTGAACCTATGACACGTGTGCCACAGGTGGCATGTGGAGCTATATTGGTGGACACGTGAGCATTGCTTTAGCTCAGCTGCAGCGCACATGTGAGCTCCAGCTAGCTGATTTTTGGGCCTTCCGGGCCCACCAGAAGTCAGGAAACAGGCTGTTTCCAGCCTCCAGAGAGCCTCCAGGGGCTGGGGAAGGTCGTTTTCGCCCTCCCCAGGCGCCTAGAAAACCTCTGGAGCCTGGGGAGGGTGAAAAACACGGCCACCATGCCATCGTGTGCCAAAAGCGGGGGAAGCAGGGGGCTGCGTGCACATGCATGGGGGAGCAAGGCACACTGAATTATGGATGTGGGCGCATGTGCATGCAACACACACACACACCGCTCACCCCACTTTTGGCACGTGACAGCAAAAAAGTTAGCCATCACTGGCCTAGGTCATGTGTCTTAGCCATCTCTGTAAAGTGTCCCAAAGAACAAGATAATGTTTGACAGGTGCACCAGTCCTACAAACTGAAAAGTCTCCCAGAGATTTCAGGAATCCTTTCACTGGACATTTAAACATGTGCTATATTGCAGTGTTACATACATGAAACCTTCTAGAATCTTCTACCAAACTGTGTCTGGCAGCAAAAGCTCTGATAGTGGGGCAGTTGCATTCTCTGGTGGTTGTAGAAAAAAACTGGAGAGATTGTTGAGGGAAGCTATTATCCCCTCAAAGATAAATCCCAGTGGGATAGAATTATGAAGTCCCTTTCATAGGACCCCATTAATCATCTTGACAATGAGCAGATCAGCAGGAAAGTGTGGCATTACATATCATATATCCAAATATGAGTAAAGAAAAATAATACTGCAATTTAGTACTATCCAACTTGCTTTTTTCCCAATAAATTCTGCTAAACAGTATTCCTGAAAGTTGGGTTCATAGGATGTGTTTTTTCAATAAAAGAAAATAATATTAGGAGAAAGATATGCTTATGCCAGAAATATTTTTGCTAGGAATGGAAGTCAAACAATTTGATGCAAATAGTGGACTGCAAAAAGCCAATAATTTTCTGGCATCTGAAAAAATAACTTGACTAATTCTGGGAACTTGCACCTGCTCACAACTGTTCAGAGTGCAACTAAAAAGAGCTTGGAGTTTGAATGCATATGCAGCTGCTTCAGAATCTGTATAGCTCTATACAGGTTGAAGGGTTCTCTTTAGTGTATTAATAACCAGAAACTATATTAAACCAAAGACACAAAAATCATCCAGTGATAGAAATCACTGGAAATGGATTACAAAATGTTTCCTTTAGCTATATTCTTCATCAAAGCAAAACAGATTCTAAACAAAAGTATCCCTATCTTTTTTGCTGACAACTTTAGAGCATCCTACACTAAGCCAAGTTAAAAAAAAAAAACCGCTGGAGAATTCCTGGAAGCTTGGCACTCAGACAAATCAGCCATCAACAGACACATAGGGATAAATGACAACTACATACTTTTCAAAAGAGATAATTAAAAAAATAAAACGATCAAAACACCTCTTCACCAGCAATCAACACCCAGATGAGCAGACATTAACACCAAGACCAACACCATTAATATTAGACAAACAAACAAAAAATAAACAATGCCCCAATCAAGAAACTACTAAATCCAATTCCCTTCTTCCATTGATGATATTACCTAGCATGGTAATGAGATGCCTGCCAGAAAACAACCAACTCAGAGTTCCAAAGGTGCTTTTTCAAGAGGCAACAGGGCTTTCTGGTTTTTCGTTGAAGATGCTTCTCTGAAGAGCTGAAGAAGCTTCTTGGATGAGAAGCAAAACCTTTTCAAAGAAAAACGAGAAAGTCCAGTTGCCTCTTGAAAAAGAAACTTTGGGACAGAATTGGAAAGGACCTTGGAGGTCTTCAAGTCCAACCCCCTGCTTGGGGGGGAGGGGGTTGGACTTGAAGATATACCATTTCAGACAAATGGTTGTCCAATCTCTTCTTAAAAACGTCCAGTGCTGGAGCATTCACAACTTCTGGAAGCAAGTTGTTCCACTGATTAATTGTTCTGTCAGGAAATTTCTCCTTAGTTCTAAATTGCTTTTCTCCTTGATTAGTTTCCACCCATTGCTTCTTGTCCTGCCCTCAGGTGCCTTGGAGAATAGCTTGACTCCCTCTTCTTTGTGGCAGTCCCTGAGATATTGGAACACTGCTATCATGTCACCCTGAGTCCTTCTTTTCATTAAACTAGATATACCCAATTCCAGCAACCGTTCTTTATATGTTTTAGCCTCCAGTCCACTAATCATCTTTGCTCTTCTCTGCACTCTTTCTAAAGTCTCAACATCTTTTTTACATTGTGGCGACCAAAGCTGAATGCAGTATTCCAAGTGTGGCCTTACCAAGGTATTATAAAGTGGTATTAACACATCACATGATCTTCACCTGGATGATTTAGAATCTCCATAGGCAACCAACTCAAAGAGCATCAAAGACCCCATAGTTGCAAAATATGATATTCTGTAGTGTATAATGTATACTTAAGAAAGGGCCAGGGAAGTTGACATCTTAACAGGCATTTCTACTATACCAGAGTATAGTATAAGCAGAGCCCTTATTGGAAGGAAAGGTACCATATCTAATACGGAAGGTATTGTCAATTAAGGAAGACATGGCAAGCATACGTATATCATATAAAATAAAAAAAGTTTAAATTCATGTGTCATCTTCTCTCTCATCCACAGTCTTTGCTAGCTTCTTAGAGGAAAATTCTGAGTGAATTTCAGATCAATAATACTATTTTGCCACTGATTTTACCAAGTGGGTAATGTTAAAAAAAAAAAGCAAAGTGAATCAATAACTAATTACAGCAGCGCTCCACACAATGATGAAGAATTCTTCTGCTGTCTTTAACTCCCATGGTTACATGACATTTAATAAGCAGCAAACCATTCTGAACATAGACAACAGTTTTTTATACTGTTCTTTCAAAAAGAGTTATAACAAACTAGATGATGACACAGATTACCTCTATCTAGTTGAATATTTGCTGTTGTTGAGAAGAACAAAATTTAAGCAGTGACACAACTGCAATTTTGGGGGGGGGGGGGGCTTTGGGCAAAAATCCCAATGATTTGAAATACATGCAGATGAATAGAGATGATTTGTCGATGACTGCTGTGCTTCTAAATATACCTATTGAAATATTTGCTAGATTATGAACTCAGGTTGATTAGACCAGAATTCAAGAACTATGTCACTTGATGCAGTTTATTTTTTAATAAATGCTTATTAAAGCCCTACAAGGTAATCCAGAAAAAAGCACAACTAGGAACATTAGTTTTATTTTTTACAGTAAAGTTACATTATCAGAATCTTGCAAGTCCGAAAGTACTTCTCCCATCCTCATTTTTACTCTCCTGAAAACTAGGAAGGGTTCTTTCTGAGAACTTTGACCGCCTTTCCTCCAACAGACTCAAGTTTTATCAGACTATTGTCTTCCTGTCCCCAAGGTCATTTCAAGTGGTGGGATTCAGCCAGTTCGCACCACTTTGGGAGAACCGGTTGTTAACTTTCTGAGCAGTTGGTGAACTGGTTGTTGGAAGAAATCATTAGGGCAGAGAACTGGTTGTTAAATTATTTGAATCCCACCACTAATCATTTCCACACACCATTACATCATATAATTTACAAAGATGTAACATGTAGTAAAAACACAGTGAAAATAGAACTATCAGATCTTGGCATGAAGAATTTATATAACCGCTAGGCAGCCACAAAGAGATGCAAAAAACCTTTCACTCTTTGCTCACATCCTGTGGTTGTATAGATTTTTTTTTTTGTGCCAAGACCTGGTAGCCCTAGAAACATCAGCAAATTAATCGACAATGTCTCTTTCCTACTTGTTATGTCATCAAATTGCTTTACTGTGCCTTTCTTCTGGAATTACCCTCTACCAATATCACAGCCTTGGCTGAACAGGCATCTTCAGATGAAAGAAAGAACCAAGGTAAGACAAAGTCAGATAAAAGTATGTCCTGGCTCTAATAATAATGATGAAATGACATCAGAGCCTACTGCTTCTGATCTTTGCTCATATGATTCAGACTTTGAATAGTCTCATTGGCCCCCAGGGGAATGCTTCCATATTCATGAAACAGATAGAAAGCAGGGAGATAGTGGACTGCTTGACTGCAGAGAAACATAGCAAGGAAGGTCCCTTATAAAGCAGCCTAGTGTGAGAAGTTAGCACGGAGTACTGCCAAATGTACTCCCCTAATATTCATGTTTAAAATTCCACACATGCATAGTCTCAAATTGCAATCAGCCTTCACAACAGCTCAGCCATATATGCTATGGATTCATGTCACAGTGCTTCTTATTGTATTTAGCCCTTGCCATGACACTTGCTTAAAAAACTCAACCTTCACCTGACACTCCAGTGACTGACTTGTTTTCTGAAATTTTGAATTTAAATCTTGATGATGATATAAACTTTAGGTTAGCCATGGAGATGGGTTGTTGTTTTTTTTTGAGTTTTTGAAATCCAAAATGTAAGTTGGAAAGTCTGCTTTTTCTCCTAGCACCAGATTTTACTCCTGTTGATTCTTGGTTGCAAAAATATTATTGTCTATATTAAATCTAAGTGTTATTCATTCCTAATTTGGTCAGATACTTTTTATATTCCTCACACTGAGCCATGGGATCCTTATTTTGCATAGTGCTGCCCAAAAGTTTCAGATATTGGGTGAAGTTAAGGATCTTTCTTAACACAGTTTGTCTTGTGTATCCCCATCCTGCACCCAAATTATTCATAAAACATACAAAATTCTGCCCATGTTCCTTTTAGGCATAGACCCAAATAAAGCCTAAGGAGATCTAATTATCTTGCTAGAAGGAGGCTGGGGGCACTGGAGATAAGGGCAAACACAGTAAAATTACTATTTGAACTTAGCAAATTTTCCCCCATTATCTAGTAGTAAGTAGCTTCTCTAGAGATTCCAAAGCTTAGTGGTGAGATTTTAACTGTGACTTGAAATTTGTTAACTCCAAAGTCCCAAATTACCCAGTCATGAAATGCTGTTTTTCATTCCATTTCAATTAAACTACTTCCAAATGCTCTGCAGATGTGTTTCTGAATTCTGTTACTTATTAATGCTTCCAGATTTGATATTTCTGCAAATGAGAGCTCACATGTGCAAAAAAATGTGCCCCGGTTGCATCTGTAAAGCAAAGCAAACCCGCATATATACAACTTCTTCCAGCAACAACTTCAATGTCTCTAACTATAATCAGCCCCAACTGCAGTGACAAAAAAATGGAAAAACTTTGGGAATGAACCTTATCATTGTGAAGTCTGTGCAAAATGTATATATTTTCAGATTACCAGGTGCTTCCCAAAGAAGCTATCTTGGTTGGTCCAAAAGTGATTAACCATACAATTCTTTCACAGATCCCCTCTTCTGCCTTTTAAATCAATGTAATCAGCTGTTCTGACTACATCTTCTGCAATCCATCCTTTTCATCAATCTGGTTGGATAGCAGACCAATTGAATTATAGGATCAACCATGACCATTGCCCTTATCCATTTGGTTGGGGAACATGCCATAGAAAGAAAACTTAACTGATTTTTTTATTCTCCCCTCCTATCAAATTTCCAGTTATTTATCTGCATCTCCATTGTACCACAACCTTGAAAAATTCTAAGAAGGTATTAAAAATGCAGACTCTTGACCAATGACAATTCCTGTAAACCCAAGCCATATCCAGAAACCCACTTTCCGCCCTTAATTTGACAAGCAGGATGTGAGAGGATGAACTATTAGTGACTGAAGAGAAACACTGAAATTACACGGAAGCCTTTGAAATATGGCTGGTGTTTTAAAACCCAGACTGGTATTTCATTACTAATCTCATAATGGGATGGGAGAAGACAACAGACATCACATGAATGAATGAAGTCTAGGAAGAATGGAAATGAAATGATGATGATGATGAAGATTCTTGAAGCTATAAAGCCATGATGGAGAACCTATGGCACGCATGCCAGATGGCGTACAGAACCCGCTCTGCTGGCATATGTGCCGTCACCTCAGGTTAGATCTCTGTGGCGTTTGTTTCGTGAGCTTCTTTTTTCCTGCAAACGATGAAACAGAAGCTCACAAAAGAAAAAGATCTTACTTCTTGCCATGCTTCCGAGGTTGGGATGCCCCACCTCCTGCCAGCCAGCTGGTCTTCTCTGTGCATGTGTGCATGTGTGCATCTTGCCATGCACATGGCCATGCATGTGCATGTCTGTGCATGCCCACTCATGTGCATGTCAGTGCATGTCCGCTCATGCGCACGCATGCACCTTTTAGTTTGGGCATGCACACATGCACAGATTGGGCACATGGTATCTAAAAGGTTCACCATCACTGCTATAGAGCAAGGAACAATTTTTTAAAAAACCAATTGGAGAGTGATGGAATTAGAGAGTACATCTTGGAGACACGAAGGAATGGCCTCTAGATTTGTGATATTCAGATCTTTGAGAGACCCAATAAGGCCAGGAAGTAAGCTTCTTTAAGTACAGGTAGTCCTCAACCTATGGCCACAACTGAGCCCAACATTTCTGTTGCTAAGTGAGACATTTGTTAAGTGAGTTTTGCCCCATTTTATGATGTTCCTTGCCACAGTTGTGAATTGATTAAGTGAATCAATGCAGTTGATAAATTGGTAACCTGGTGGTTAAGTGAATCCATTGACTTCGCTTGTCAGAAGGTTGCGAAAGGGGATTGCATGAAAAAAGATCATAAGTCACATTTTCCAGTGCCATTATAACTCTGAATGGTCACTAAACAAACTGTTGTAAATTGAGGACTACCTGTATAGGTGTGAAAACAACGACCAGGAGACATTCTAGCTGTGCCAGTCCCTCCTTTTATGATAGACTGGATCTGGACTCTCTTATGCTATACTGTATGGGAGATGTCTAGCAGATTGATTTTGGAAATTACAACTTTTGACTCCAGAGTATGTTAGCATGCACCTATGACGGGGTTGATTTCAACTCCTTCCCTCTTTATTCTTGCATGTATGGTGCCTTCAAATAAAACATATCTCCAGAATATATACTGGTATTGCTCATCAACATAATGAAGGATAACAACACTAATAGCAAGGCAACTGCAATCCATGATACACTCTGTTTAAAATTTATATTTGTGTGTGTGTGTGTGTGTGTGTGTGTGTGCGCAATTTTTTTGCAGAAAAATCTTGGTTACGTAGGAAAAACCTGGCTTAAAGAAAAACACACATAAAACCTACGAAAAGTAAGAATATATATATATATATATATATATATATATATATATATATATATATATATATATATATATATTATCCCTCTATTCCTGAGATTAACATTGCCAGTTGGAGAAAATCCATTTGGCTTACAAAGCATAATGATATCACTGGTGCTTTCTCACTCTTCAACAAACATTTCTCACTCAAACTATTGGCGTCTGACATTTCCAAAACACTTGCCTACATAATTCTCTCTTCACATCTCAAATACAGAAAAAGCAATGACAATCCACACCTCTCTATTAGAGAAAAAGAAGAATCACGAATTAAATGCTTGTTAAACCTATTGCTGCTATTGAATATAGAGGGTAGGTTTATGTTCCAAACAATGAACACGCTTCAATTTATGTATAATGTTGCAACCTGAAATGTAGAGTAATATGCATTTTCAGAATACATATTTTGAATTATTGTAATAATCTACTTTATTTTGGGGGGGGGGGGATAAGCTGCTTCAAGCATTTTCTATTTGTCTCAGCCTAAGACACAAAGTTCTGTAATAATCTCAGAACTGACAACTGCTTGAGATGATCAAAAGGACAAATAAAGAGCTGTATATTTGGGGCTTAGAAGCTGAATTCCTGTCATTCCAGAGATACTCTCCACCAACAATCCTCATGACAGCAAGTAATTCCATTCGGGCCTAGGAAAGAGGCAATGCATGTCACATCATATTCAAAATTCAGAATTCCACTGTCTATTCATGGTCATGGATCATCAGGAAGATCATCAATCATCTAACAGTTACATAGAGGACAGCAGCAATGGACGTGAATGTCAAAAAGAGTCAAAATGATGGCCATGATCTAGTAATTAATGTACCACCCCTTTGTACTGTACATTGATATACGTTCAAACAGGGCCAGACTTTTCTATTATACAATTATGGCTTCCTTTTTTGATGTTTTGATCCTCTCTATGGACCTTCCTGATGCAGATCATGTTGAACAGAAAGGAAGGCAAATTGTTCCACTGTCAACACAGAAGTTAGCTGGCTCAAGGATTAGTTAATGGATCAGTTAATGGAATAATTATATTACTTTTCATTCAAAGCTAGGAACATTAATGAACTAAAATTATTTCAGTATTTTGAACTTCTTACGCCTGCTTACTGGGTCATTGACTTAAATGAACAAAGAAAAGAGGAAAACATGAGGAAAAACACATCTACATCAAACATAGGATGCAATGGGGAAAAAATACCATGGGGGTGGGTTTAAAATTAATATCGGTGGTCTACAAGGAGAAAGCCTCGGAAATGAAAGTAGCTAATTTTACCAGAATTGGGCAGCAAATAAAGGAAAATTAAGTTGAGTATTAATTGTCTCCAGTTTCCAAGATACAGCTTCAGGTCAAAATTGCACCAAAATAATTCAAAACTATGAGGGGGATGTGTGAATATGCTCCATAACTTTTCTGCAAAATGTGATCTAGCAATGAGAATGCTACACCAATCATTATAAATTTATCTTTTTATTGATACCAATAACATAACTTTCCATTCATTTATTGGTTTTTCATGTAACATTTTCATGCTTTTTTCAGGAAAAACTGACATGCTCTAACATCAAATTAAACAACAAGGTTCCATCCTTATTCGGTATCTAAACTGCACTTTTTGGCTTTTCTCTTGTGAACTGCAGTAGAATCATGCCTGGGGAGATTCCTGTAGTGGTAAGGATTCAAATAATTTTATTACTGGTTCTGTGGGCGTGGTTTGGTGGGCATGGCAGGGGAAGGATACTGTAAAATCTCCATTCTCACCCCACTCCAGGGGAAGGTTATTGCAAAATCCTCATTTCCTCCCAATCAGCTGGGACTCAAGAGGCAGAGAATAGATGGGGGCGGGGCCAGTCAGAGATGGTTCTCTGAATTACTCAAAATTTCTGCTACTGGTTCTCTAGAAATGGTCAGAACCTGCTGAATACCACTTCTGAATTCCAGTAATAATCAGCAAGCATGGATGGACTCCATTTCCCTTGGTGTCTTTTCTCCATGCCTGCAATATCATGGTGCAATCTCTCCCCATGCTCATCACTCATTGCCCCACAGTTCAAAGGGAAATAGTGTAAATGTGAGTGTAAGAAGTCAATTTTCAGTGAGATGTTTGCACCAAGTGCTTTATAGAACCTAAACAACTTTTCCACATGTTTTTCATAGTCATCTGCCTTGCTGTTCTCAAAGTGAAGATAAATATATATACTTCCATGTGGTACCATTTTCATTGTTCTACCGTACTTTGTCAAGTACCAAGAAGTTACAAGGTATCATGATCATTAGACACCTCCCTCTCTTGTAGGCAAATATACTCACCTGTGTATAAATCTTTATTGTGAAATATCTTGAAAACTTTAGCCAGCCAGCACCTTTGTCACCTGTTTTCTTATTTATTTAATCAAAAGGTCGATAATTTCCCAAAATTTGTAGACCAGTTTGTTTGTTTGTTTGTTTGTTTGTTTGTTTATTAGTTCAATTTATATGCCACCCTCCTCCGAAGACTCAGGGCGGCTTACAATGCATTTATAACAATAGCTTTCATTCTTTTTGTATATACCTGTTTATTAGGGCTTTTGCGCCCCCCCCCCCCATAAGCGGTGTTTCTACAAAGTCAGCTTATTGCTCCCACAATCCGGGCCCTCAATTTACCTACCTCGGAAGGATGGAAGGCTGAGTCAACCTTGAGCCTGGTGAGATTTGAACTCGCACTAATTGCAGGCAGCTGGCAGCTAGGTGCTACATAGCAGCACTTAGTCCACTGCACCACCAAGGCTCAGACACCTTGCCTACAATGTTCTTAATTCTACGATGCTGTCCTAAAGCTCCTTTTACTATATTATTTGTTTTACTGACTTCATGCAATATGAACAAGCAGATCAAAGTTTTTGGCAGCCTAATTGATGGAGCCCTCTCTGTGTGTATTGCTAAAAATATTGGTAAGTTCCAAGTGTTTGTTGTTTCTGCGTTGCAAAATGCCAGTGTTGTAAGTCAGCATTTCAGATACTCCATGAGACTCCATGGCTTCTCTGGGTACGTAAGCTGCAGAAGGGTGCTCATTAAGAAAATGGTCTGAAAGTTCATCTGGCATGAAACGAATGAACCAGCTGGGTTAAAATCCATCAGATAGTCAGTGACTAAAGAGTTTGGACTGTGATAAAAGTAGTGCTTCAAGAGTTGCTCGTTTGATCTGTGTTTCTTTTATCATCATACCATGATGATTTCTCTATATGTGATACTTCCTCCTTGTTGCTAACTTGAATAGAGGTAAATACAACCCACTGCATTCAGTAATTTAATCATAAAAAAGATGCTGAGAATGAGTTCTCAGATTTTAGAGAGGGTCTAAAATCAACAAACCAAAGCAGTACGGATCTCAGAAATTGCCCTTTATTGTTGTAAGGTGGAACCACAGAATCTTGAAAGTCAAGTTGAGGTCAGTGAAATGAAGATCCAGATTGTTGGAGGCAATATGCTGACTCTGCAGGCCACTTAGAGAGGTCTGTAAAGCACTACAGAGTGGTGTATAAGTCTAAACGCTATTGCTATTGCTGTATAAATATGTAATAGTGTGTGGGAATGATCTTGGGAGGAAGAAGGAAATGCCACAGCTTAGAAAACTAAGCCAAAAAAAAGTATTTTAGCTCACAGGAGTCTGGGAAGCATTTCAGAAGGACTCTTCCTGGTTTTCTGAAAAGTGAAAGGGGAGAAAAAAGTAAAAGAAGAGAGGTGCTTTCAGATGTGCAAGATTCTGTTACTTACAATAAGAGGTTGCATTACAGGCACGTAGTTTGTGCATCTTGTCTGAACTGCCTCAAAGGGCTGACAAAATCTAAGGAAACAAGTCAATAATCAGCAAGAGAAAAATTCAGAATAAGATTCAGAATAACAGAGTTGGAAGGGACTTTGGAGGTCTTCTAGTCCAACTCTCTGCTCAAGCACGAGAGCCTTTACCATTTCAGACAAATGGTTGCTCAACCTCTTTTTAAAAACTCCGGTGTTAGAGGACCCACAACATCTGGAGGCATGTTGTTTCACTGATTGTTCTCACTGTTGGAAAATATCTCTTTAGTTGTAGGCTGGATCTCTCCTTGATAGGTTTCCATCTGTTACTTGTTGTCGTGCCTTTAGGTGCTTTGGAGAATAGATTGTCTTCCTCTCCTTTGTATCAGCCTCTCAAATATTGGAAAACTGCTATCCTGTCACCTCCTAGTCCTTTTCTTTGTTAGACTAGACATATCCAGTTCCAGTTCAGATGAATCTTATAGTCTCTGGCACACAGCTCGGCCGAAGACTTGGTGGCCGCCTGGGATGAGGCGGCCGCCAGGGCTTTGAACCGGGTTGTGCCTTTGCGGCCTCTGACCCGGCACCGATCTCACCTGGCTCCTTGGTATACTGAGGAGCTGAGGGAGATGAAGTGCCAGAAAAGATGCCTAGAGAGCAGTTGGAGGGCTTGTCGTTCTGAATCCGACCGGACACTGGTAAGAGCTCATATTAAAA
Source organism: Masticophis lateralis (assembly GCA_030761175.1). Classification (NCBI taxonomy): domain Eukaryota; kingdom Metazoa; phylum Chordata; class Lepidosauria; order Squamata; family Colubridae; genus Masticophis; species Masticophis lateralis. The sequence goes on from JAUDYJ010000001.1 coordinate 70,891,208, forward strand.
ATTACCTAGTGGCGATAAAAGCGGAGAAAAGAAGTTACTTCTCCGCTCTTATTACGTCATCAGCTAATCGCCCAGCCGCCCTGTTTAGAGTGACCCGCTCCTTGCTCCAACAGGGGGCATGGGAGGACCCCTTGGAGGGTACAGCTGAGGATTTTGTACAATATCTGTATGACAAAACCGCTCAGATTCGGGAACAGCTGGACTCTAACTCCGAGTGGGTAGGTCCAGGGGATGTGCCTGGGGCAGGCCTTGAGAATATTGTATGGAAAGAGTTGGACTCTGTGACTCCGGAAAATGTGGACAGGATACTGAGCAGTCTGAGCGCAGCCACATGTTTACTGGACCCATGTCCCTCCTGGTTGGTGCTGGCCTCCCGGGAGGTGACGCAAGGCTGGCTCCAGGGGATTATAAATGCTTCCTTGAGTGAGGGTGTTTTCCCCGCCGCTCTAAAGGAAGCGGTGGTGAGGCCCCTCCTCAAGAAACCTTCCCTGGACCCAGCAATGTTGGTAAATTATCATCCCGTCTCCAACCTTCGCTTTGTTGCGAAGGTTGTTGAGAGTGTGGTTGCGCAACAGCTGCCTCGGTACCTGGATGAATCGACCTATCTAGATCCGTTCCAGTCGGGCTTCAGGTCCGGGTACAGCACGGAGACGGCATTGGTCGCATTGGTAGATGATCTCTGGAGGGCTCGGGACAGGGGTTGTTCCTCTGTCCTGGTCCTATTAGACCTCTCAGCGGCTTTTGATACGATCGACCATGGTATCATGCTGCGCCGGTTGGAGGGGCTGGGAGTGGGGGGCACTGTGCTACAGTGGTTCTCCTCCTTTCTCTCCAACCGGTTGCAGTCTGTGTTGTCAGGGGGGCAGAGGTCGACCCTGAGGCCCCTTGTATGTGGGGTGCCGCAAGGATCGATCCTCTCGCCCCTTCTGTTCAACATTTATGTAAAGCTGCTGGGTGAGATCAACCATGGTTTTGGGGTGAAGTACCATCAGTACGCTGATGACACTCAGCTGTACATCTCCACCCCAGACCACCCCAATGATGCCCTCGAAGTGATGTCCCAGTTCCTGGAGGCTGTACAGATCTGGATGGGGAGGAACAGACTCAAGCTCAACCCTTCCAAGACCGAGTGGCTGTGGTTTCTGACATCCCGATATAGTCAGTTGGTGCCATCTCTGACTATTAGGGGCGAGTCATTAGCCCCCACGGATGGGGCTCGCAACTTGGGCGTCCTCCTGGACTCACGGCTTTCTTTAGAAGGGCATATGACGGCTGTGGCCGGGAGGAGTTTTTATCAGGTTCGCCTGATTCACCAGTTGCATCCCTTTCTAGATCGGGATTCGTTACGCACAGTCACTCATGCCCTCGTCACCTCACGCCTGGACTACTATAATGCTCTCTACATGGGGCTCCCCTTGAGGAGCACCTGGAGGCGCCAACTGGTCCAGAATGTGGCTGCGCAGGTGGTGATGGGAGCGACATGGTGCTCCCATGTGATCCCCCTCCTGCACGAGCTGCATTGGCTCCCAGTGGTCTTCCGGGTGCACTTCAAGGTTTTGGTTACCATCTTCAAAGCGCTCCATGGCTTAGGACCAGGGTATTTTCGGGACCGTCTTCTGCCACAAACAGCCTCTCACCGACCAGTCCACTCCCATAGAGAGGGGCTCCTTAGGGTGCCATCGGTCAAACAGTGTCGACTGGCAGCCCCCAGGGGGAGAGCCTTCTCTGTGGGGGCACCTACCATCTGGAACGAGCTCCCCTCTGAGATAAGGAGGTTACAGGACCTGTGTACTTTTCGCCACACCTTAAAAACATTTTTATTTGAACAAGCTGGTCTGGCTTAACCTCCTTTTATATTGAGTTTTAAATTTTTTACAATTGGATTTTTAAACTGTTTGAGCCAAATTATTTAATTTGTTTTAGATGATTTTTAACTTTTGTATTTATTGTATCTTATCTTGGCTGTTCACCGCTCTGTGTCCCGTTTGGGAGTAGGGCGGTATATAAATTAATTAAATAAATAAACAAACAAACAAACAAACAAATAAATAAATAAATATATTTGAGTTTCTTCCCAACTCTGCTGTCTGGGAAATGCTAAAATAGCACATTTAGTGTGATGTGGATACCATGGGCCTATTTCTAGAGACACTTAACAGCACAGATGTTTCCAGTATTTACATTTAATTCAGGATCAATGTTGACCATTTTACAGAATCAAAAATCACAAACAAAAATATCATCTACTGCCTAAAATCATATGGAAGCAACTACAGCTACCTATGCTATACCATTTTTTTTCTAGAAAGAGCAGGCGAATGAAAGATGATTGTGTCAGATGATTCTGCAATTCTGAGAGCCTCTAATATACTGAGCAGAGGGAAAGTACATTCGCACAAAAGCAGGTAGGGCCAAAACAAGTGGATACAGCCAGAAAATAGATTGGATTTATTGTAATTGACACTTGAAACTAACTAAAATTAAGCTACATTAATTCAATACTGTTCACATAATTACCATTCAGGTACACATTTAATTCTGCATATGATAATTTGCTGGCAACTTGGGGGGGGGGGGCTCTCAAATATTGTCATGGAGCTACCAAATTTCATTCTCTGGTTATATGGCTTTGTTCTGCACTATTATTTCTGGACTATCATTTCCCTTCATCAAACTTTTAATGATTGGATGGAAATCGTTCTTTTAAAAGGGATTAGCAATATGTTCTAGAATCAAAAATAAGGGAGGAAAAGTGTAATCCTCTTTTATCAAGTCTATCACCTACATGCTTGACAAATCACCCCTCCTAGATTCTTTGTATTAATAAAGGAATCCTCGCTGATATGAATTGAAGTTACCTGACCTCAGCTGCATCATACAGCAGAATTAAAACTCATCTTTTCTATGTCTAAAGTCCTGATTCTGCTCTCTGTCTTCTTCTCATACATACATATTCCCCCATGATCATTCATAAATGTTTACAGGCACATTAATTGAGATTGTCTCAGTCATCCAGGTCATGGTTATCCCAAAGGTGCTTTTTCCAAAGGCAACTGGACTTGATTTTTCCTTGAAGAAGTTTCACTTCTCATCCAAGTAGCTTCTTCAGTTCTGACTCAAGCTGTCAGCCGTGGAGGCCATCTTTTACTTGCCACACTCAGTGGATGGGCATGCTGTGGGAAACGGGAGTGGGGTTGGATGGAGACAGAGTGAGATGTATAGCCATAACAACATTCTTTTCCCTGAGAGTCAAGGTTGTTCAGCTTGCACCTGGAGAGGCATGACTGGGAAACAATTCCAGTTGGGATGGTGAACTGATTGGACCATGTGATGGACATGTGGGTGCAGGGGAAGGGACTTTGATTTTCCTTTGGGTGTGGAAAACCCGGGGGCCTTTCAGATTCATGTTTTCCCAGATGTACCAATATGACATCTCTAATAAACTGAAACTTTGAGAGGAATGCCTGCCTTAGAGTTTTAAAGACACATATTTTCATTAAAGCAGCCTTTTTGCTAGAAGACACAGATGTAAATGCTACATTAGATTCTAATTAAGCCTTTTACGATAGCAGCACAAAAACTCCTAACAAATATGGCTGATTAAAATTAATGATGATTTATTAAGTGAGTGAAGGTTATCTCATTGCAGCTCATTTTAAACAATGCTTAAATTGCCTAATCAAACATATATAAGCTTATTTATATGCCAGTTGAATATAAATTGCCTCTTCCATTAGCAGTTACTCTGAATGCTGTGGAAATTTAATACATTAAGAAAACTTCCTAAGCAAATTTGAACTCTGAGGTATGATTTCAGCAATAAATCTTAAGGTATTTTATTAAACGGATTTCTTTGCTAAACAATTTCTAACCCATTTTCATTTATATAACATTAATAAAAAAATGAAATAGCTTACCCTTCAAATCAAGATCCATGTTTAACTAGGGATAAGCAACATTTCTGTAGCTATAGAACATTTTTTTAAAATGTTCTTTAGGTCTCCAAAGGCTTTGTAGTGACACAATGATTTTACTGGAGGCAGAAAGAATGAATTCTTTAAATGCATGTTCATGGGTGGGGAACAGGCAATTATATGATACTGAATTCCAACAATGCAAGCTTGAAAACTCTGAAGGATGCAAAATAGTCATAAAGCAACCAGAATCCAATTAGAGCAACTTTGAGATCCTTACCCATGTTGTAGATCACGGGTGTCAAACTCGCGGCGTCAGGTTGCCGTCATGTGATGTTTTGTGACATTTTTCCCCTTTGCAGAGCTGGGGTAGGTGTGGCCTATGCATGATGCATCCAGCCTGTGGGCCACCAGTCTGACATCCCTGTATTGTCTCCAAAATTAAAGATCATGTTGAAACAGTTTTAAATTCAATCAGAACAATAATATCTGAAAGATGTTAACTATGATAAATTCCAATTTGCTGATCTAATTTAAGGTTATATTCCCCATTGTTCAAAACATTGTTCATTAAACAGTGAGAATTTGAATTATCTTCTCTCCATTAACCATCTTTCTCAAATTTAAGTGGTCACAGAAAATAGAAAGGAAAAGGACAATCTTATTGACCACAAGTGTCCAATCTTATTGACCATTCTCTCACAAGAGAGAGAGGGGAGAGAGAGGTCCTTCTAGTCAGTTTTTGACTGTTGATGATTGCCTGGATGAATTCCAGCTTTCTTGACAAGGTTTTTTTCAGAAGTGGTTTGACATGCCTCCTAGGGCTGACAGAAAATGACTGGCCCAGGGGTCACCCAGCTGGCTTTGTGACTAAGGCATGACTAGAACTTATGGTTTGAAGCCTGATGCCTTAACCACAAAACCAAACCAGCTGTTTTGAACAATCTACTAGAATAGATAAAATGCACATGTACATTGGAATTTGTTGCAGTTTCAGCATTATTTATTTATTTATTTATTAGTTTGATTTATATGCTGCCCTTTTCCAGAGACTCAGGGCGGCTTACAATGCATTAAGCAATAGCCTTCATACTTTTGTATATACCTGCTTAGTAGGGTTTTCGCCCCCCCCCCCCCAAGTGGTGTTCTTTTTTATACAAAGTCAGCTTATTGCCCGCACAATCCGGGTCCTCATTTTACCTACCTCAAAAGGATGGAAGACTGAGTCAACCTTGAGCCTAGTGAGGTTTGAACTTGCAATAATTGCAGGCAGCTGGCAACAAAGTGCTATTTTAACAGCACTTAATCCACTGCGCCACCAGGCTCTTATAATGTATGGGAAAACCAACATTTATCTTAGCCTAATGTGTGGATTATATCATTTTAAAGCATGATATAAATTGTTTCAATGTAGACTGTCTTGTGAGCAATGACACTTGGCTTTATTAATACTGCCTTAGATTTACTGTGTTGTAATCGAGTCAACATTTCTTGTCAGAAGAAAAAAAAAACATTCGTTTTTCTTCAATCACTTTCATGGGAGACAGGTATAATAGATGGTAAAGGCTGCTTTGAATCTTGCTACCTTAGTTCTCAGCTATGATTTTGCTACCTACCTGTATGATACTGAGAGACTAATTGGATGCTAACATTAACAATCACTACAGTAAATGACTAACTTCTCTAACAGATGCAAAGGGAAGGAAAAAGAGATGACTTACAGATGTTTGGATTTCAAATTAATTAGCATGGATAATGATAAGAGGATTGTGGAAGTCATTATTTCAAATATATGGATTAAAATGGTCTAACTTAATTCAATTAAGGAATACAGAAATGATCAGGTCCATTAATTTCACATATCTAAATAAATAAGGGGAATCTCTGAGAATTACTAGCTGGAACCAAGCATTTGTACAATGATTCAATGATGTAGTCACATCCCTAAAATATAGACATAATAAAGGAAATTGGTATAGAGTTTATTCTCAGATCTGACTTTGGCTTTCAGTACCAGTTCTCAGAACTCAGTTACAGGATCGTCATACAAAGATCTATGTTTGATACCTCAGCCCCAGGTTGTCTTTATTTCAGCATCCTGATTTGAAGGAACATAAATCTTTTCAGTTGTTGCTATGGTTAACACACAAACACACACTTGTATAGTTTTAAAACTGAAATATAAAAGTAATAAAAAAGAATGTAAAATAACAAATCAGAAAATAAATTTGTTAGGAGTACTGAGAATCTCAGTTTGAACTACAGTGCGCTGTATATTCTAATCAATACATTCATAATTAAAATAAACTGAATTTTAATAAGCTTGCTCCACCTTTTCAACTCCTGCTGTTTATAGAAATTCACTTAAGTAGTTTTTCATCACTGCTAAACTCTAACTTAAGAGGCAACTGCAGTCCAATATCCATTTGCTGAATGTTGATGCTATATATATCCGGCATACAGAGAGACAATATAGATCATTTTTATTAAAACTGTACAAATTTATAAGATCACAATCTCTATGTAGAACAATGCTTACATATCCTTGTTACAAATAATTACCGAGAAATATCATATAAAAATGTCCATTGGGACAACTCCAAAAGTTACATGCATAACCAACAAATAATTTATCTATACAAAATATGCTCCCCTTGAATAATAGAACGTGTTATGATGAGAGTAGAGGATAAAAATGCTGGAGGAGGAATTATGATTAGCACCGAAATACTCAAATATTGTGAACCCTTTTTCTGTGCCCATAAAGGGTACTAAAAAGTACACAGTTCTGTTTTGGGAAAATTCTCAGCATTTTATAAGAAAGAGGAAATCCAAATGGATGAAGAATGTCCTCAAGGTCAAAATAAATAGAAAGAATTACTAACAAATAAAATGATGGGAAAAAGATAATAAAATGAAGTCTAGCATGCAGTTTTGTTAAACCCTAAATAAACCCAAAAGCCTAAAATAACAGGCAAATGAATTGTAACAAACGACATGTCAGAGATGCTTCCCAATCAAGCAGAATATCCTAGGATATGTATACATACCACAAAGAAATGGGTGGATTTCACAAGATCTGTGTACTTTAACTATCCGGCCTGTGAGCTGCCTACCCCAAGGGGCAAAGGAGAACAAAACACATAGTACTTACATCAAAATTAACATATTGCACAAGGAACACAGAAAACAGAAAAGTCCCAACCTTTAGAAGGACAGGACAAGGCAAAGAAAAAGAAGCAAGGGACCAAAATGGTAAAGAGATATAAAATCACACATACCACACACACAAACCCAAAAAAGTGTGGCAAGACATTAAACTGGAAACAGGAGACAAATATGAAACAAGGTTATCAAGCTGGATCAATTTGGCCTGCAACAGAGTCCCCAGGAGTTTGGGGAGGAATAGTTTCCTAAGGAAAGGCAAAAGTCAAGGAAAGCAAGGGAACATAGCCATGATTAGCAGGAAGAAAATTATGAAACAGACCCCCTAAAGCTCAGGAATTCTAACCTATTGCTTCAAGGAGCAAAAAAATACTTTCCCCCCTTTATTATATCAGAAGATTAGTCCTTTTAACTCTGCTTATGTCCCTTTTCTCTTAAGTAAATCTGACAAAAGAATAGTCAATTTATTTAATGAATAAATGATAACTAAAGTATTGAATTCACCATATAGAACACACATGTGATACTTTTTCTGAGACTTTTATGGAATAACAAGTTGCAAAGCAGAATGATTAATAATGATTGTGGACAATGACAATGATAATTATTTGAATGGTAGCATGTTCAAATTTGCAAACATGGTTTTTTTCTAATATGCAAACCAGTGGTGGGTTCCTCCCGGTTTGGCCCGGTTCGGCCAAGCCAGTAGTGGTGACGATATGATGTCACCAAACCGGTTCTCTTTGTTCTCTTTGGCTCAGTGGCTAAGACACTGAGCTTGTCAATCAAAAGGTTGGCAGTTCAGCGGTTTGAATCCTTAGTGCTGCGTAACGGGCTGAGCTCCTGTTACTTGTCCCAGCTTCTGCCAACCCAGCAGTTCGAAAGCACATTTAAAAAAATGCAAGTAGAAAAATAGGGATCACCTTTGGTGGAAAGGTAACAGCATTCCGTGCACCTTTGGCATTTAGTCATACCAGCCACATGACCACGGAGATGTCTTCAGACAGGGCTGGCTCTTCGGCTTTGAAACGGAGATGACCACCACCCCCTTAGAGTCAGGAACAACTAGCACATATGTGCGAGGGGAACCTTTACCTTTACCTTTAAGCTTGTGGGGGGAAGAGTTATTAAATTTGTTTTTACTTGTAAGTTACTTCATACACACACAGACACATGCATATACACATACAGACATACATATGAAATAATTTACAGAATATATATATATCTTTTTTTCCTTTTCTTTTATTTTGTACTTTTAATAATTTCTACTTCTTTTCTGAGCTTAGTTTGCATTAGCTTTCCCTACATGCAATTCAATCTTTAATAAAAATTGAGAAGGAGAAGGATTTTATGCCAAAGTATTGATAGACTGGAAACAGTAATGTGCTGCTAAATGGATAACAACTGCCTCTGCACCACACCAGTAGCTATTGAACAGCTGATTGGCATGCTAGCCATTGCGGGTCAGCTCTGCTCTTTAGCAGCTCACAAAATTTCAGAAAATCTAACAATAGGATCTCCAGAGCTGGGTAGGAGCTAGTTCCAGAAACTCTCTTTTTGGAAGTGAACCCAAACATGTCTATTACAGTCTTCAAAATCAGCCGAAATGGTACTGTCACATTTTAGCTACAAATGATGGTGAGGTCTCATCTCTTTTCAGGAGAAGAACAAATTAAAATGTGAATCCTCATTTGGGCTTACATGATGACAGCTGATGAAGAAGAAAAACTAACCTCATCTCTGAAGCTTAGAATCCATCTGGGATTCTCATCACCAGTGAACTTCATTGAAATTACTCCCTACCACCATATTAACTGTTTCCCCTCTCGGAAAACTATGCCAAAAGTTTTTATTAAGAAAAACTTCACTATTAGGGAAAATGACTCACATTCATGCTCCACACAATATTAAAATTCAGGATGCATTTCCACTGTGACTATATCTGAGCTGTTTCTGAGAAATAATGCAGTTTTAAATAGCATTATATTTTCAGCTTTTATTTATACCTACTTCTCTTACAACAAGAGTTCAGAGGCATATCTGGTGACCTAGGAAATCATTTTCCTTTATCTTTGTGTTACTGGGCCTAGTTACAGTTTCGCCTATACAAACTAAGGTATTTAAATTTGGAACACCAATTCCCAAAATGCCAGAATCATGAAACAGAGTACGACTTATTTCTGAGGAAACATGTATATGTTTGCTCTGCAAATTGTTTTATGTAGGAGTAATAGCACTATTTTATCATCTGAAATGTAAGCAGTGCATGTTGTACTGTTAAATCAGTAATGTTATATTTGAGAATGGCAGAAACTGCCTTCTCATTGCTTCCCTGTATATATCTTTTTGTCTGCACTTTCATTTGACAATATGCTTGTGATTTGCTTAAAGAACTTTTGGAGAGGTGGTTCTTTCAAAGGATAACCAAGGATTGGGCCATGAGTCAGTCTGAAAAATCTGAAATATTTTTTATTAAAATGGAAAGTTACTATATTCCCACTTGAGCCCTATTTCATAATGTAGTTATAAAGAATATAGTGGTTAAGAGAGTGGGTTGTAAACCTGGAAGTCTTCCGTTGCAATTTCATTTGGCCTTAGGCGCATCACTGTCACATTCTCAGGAGAGGGGAAACAGGTTTCCCTTGCCTTTAAAATGTGTTTGTTTTGTTAAATGCCACAAGAGGGTTACTCAGGACAGGTTACAGTACTCAGTATAGTTATATACACATTTTGTAGGGCCCGAAGTTAAATAGCTGAACATAAATTAATATCTTCTTAATATGGGCCTGAAATGAAAAAAGAGATCCTGTTTTTTTTTTGTGGCACTACCTCTGATACACTATGCAGTGGGATTCCTGTACATGCACAATGTCCTATACTATATTCTGGGTGGAATTTGGCATGATGAACCCATCAAATTCAATTTCACACATTTATCTTTTTTTCTGTTTCAAATCTCCAGTTTGTTTCAACCTATCTCTATATTATTTCTTTGGCCACACACAAAAGTATGTACAGTCACCTTCTGTACATACCTTCTGATAAACCATTTCCCACAATTTGCATTTTGTATTCTTTAATAAGAAAACTGCCTTCAAAAATGGGAAAAGGGCAAGTGGCAAATTATAATTGTATATTAGTCATTCTTAAGGTCAGGAAGTTTCATTAAAGTGAAAACGATAGTGGACAAGTGGCATATAAATTAGATAAATAAATTAATCCTTCTTACCTGGGATTCTATGTGCATTCAATTCAGATAGTTCAATGTAAAACTAGCTCTTTGAGACTGTCTTGGAGGTACCCATTCATCATACCATAATAACTTCAGAGCTATAATTTGACCCTCTTACTGTTCAACAGTTTGCCATAGATCAAGGCTGTCAAACTTCCAGCTGCAAACCGAATGCATCATGCACTGGCCACACCCATACCCAGTTTAACAAAGGGGGTTGCTAATAGTCGAAGTCCAACTGCTCATTTTCCACCCTGATAAATGTGAAAGTTCTGTCACAAAACAGGAGGAATTATCTTTTCCTTCATGAAGTGATTTGGTTCTTTTTCTGGAAGTGTTTTCTCAATAAGATATTTTATTTTCTGGCTCACTGTGGTTCATAATAATCTTCTGTAAGGACAAGCATGGTTTACATATTTATTCCTGTTTGTTCTGTAATGTAAGAATATTATCACAGTAATATAACACTATACATTAATGCATAGGAACGAAAATGGATAAATGGATAGATGGATGGATGTGACCCAGCTTTAGCAGAAGCAAGAAACAGACTCCTTGTCACAACCCCCTCCCCTCTTTATTTACCTCTTGTTGCATTAATTGCATTCACCCACTGAAAAGTCCAGGCAATAGTCCTTCAAAGAGTTAACTGCAGTAACAGACCTTATCAGTTCCTTGCAATAATGGCAAGGCTGTGAGCTCCCAGCTGAAAGGCTGCAAATTAAGCTCTGGCAAGCAGTCTCTGTGACACGAAACACAATGCGCAAAATCTTCAGAAATACGAACTGTTGTCTCCTATGACAACCACTCCACTTTCCTTCTGTTTATTCCCTAGCCAGGGAGGGGCCATTCAGCATCCATGTGTGCTTTGCCTCCTGAGTCAACTCCTTGTCCTCCATTGTTCCCCTCTCCTAACAGCTCTGTGCATACGGGCATCTAGAACAGACCCTAGCTGTTCTTCCTCCTCACTCATAGCAGCCTCTCTGGTGGTTGGGAAATGTCAGAGAGCCCTGGCTCTATCTCTCTGTCCAACACAGAGCATTCAACAGAATCTTCACCAGACTCCAGAACTGGCCCAACTTCCTCCCCAACTTCCTCTTTGTCTGAATCTGCCACCAGCTCCAATGGCAGCTGGCGGGCCACACAGGATGGATGGATGGATGGATGGATGGATGGATGGATGGAATAAACAGAAGGAAACAGAAAAAGTGTGGCCTTATAATCTTTTCAACTCTATTTACAAATATCTATGAAACACATAGGGAAAATAATACATACAGATGCATCTTCAACTTAGCAGAATAAAACAAAGCCTCTGAGATGCTGAAAGGCTTACGCACTACTGTTCAGTCAGCTCAAGAATGTGCTTATAATAAATCGTAGAGAAGCAAAAGGGAATAGGGAATAGGGAAGAAAGAGAAGGGGTAGATGGGAAGAAGGAAGAGAAAAGGAAAGAAAACAGCAAAATAAAGTTCATTTTCCTCTTTCAAGAATCTGAAGGGGGAAAAATGCAAACCTTGATCCTTTTTTGCCGGAATATGGACAGCCAAATCTATAGATGTTAGTGCAAATAGGTTCAGTTATCAGCTCATGGAAGAAGAGGTTCAGCTTTCATAAAAAGCATTGATACCAATTCTGTCACTACAGGAGTTATAGATCCTTCTCCTTTTCCTTCTTCTGGAATCAAAGTGAGAGCTTCACTGAAAATAAAATACAGGAAAATCAATTTTCTCCAAGTTTAAAGTAAATGAAGTATACAAAAGTGCTTTCCAATTCCAGGCTGTATAATCAGGGGGAAAAAATAGCTATAACTTTGTGCAGGTTCTATTAGTTAAAAATCACGGAGACTGTATTTTTATCCCCCCCTTCCCTATGTAACGTCACTTGATTTAAAAAGTGGGTTTGTGTATAGGCAAACAGTATGGCTGCACTGATTTTAAAGCATCCAATTCAGTTTGATGATTCAATCCAAATTGTCAGTTGTGTTCAAGGAGATTTGATTCAGAGACTTGATTGAATTGCCTTTGAATTGTATCTCCAAATGAAATGTTAGTGTAGTATTATAAATTCCTTTTTTCCTCCACCACATAGTGAAAACATACAAAGTAATACATCTTTGACATTTTTTTAAAGATTGAGCCCACCACTTTTTCCTAATTTTAATTTTTTTTCTTACTGCATTGATCACCTAGGCAGATTTTGCCTCCTGAACTCAATGTAATTCTAGGATCCCAAGGGATTAAAAAAAACACCATCATATATCAAAAAAGCTGGCCCCAAATTCTTCAGAATGGCCCTTTTCTGCAGGAGGATGAAAATTAAGTGTTAAACAATTTAAATAGGCTCGGCTCTAAATGTTTACAAGTTGCACTAGGAATATTAACTGTGAATAGATGTCTTTAATTAATTAGCTAATAAACAGTCAAGATTGCAAGATAACTGGCTTCAAACTTTCCACTATTTGTCAGCTTTCACAGCATTGCACTATAAAGCAGGAACTGAATTCCCATGATGATGCTATGTTTTCCAGAAACATTTATAGAGCACTGTCCTTAAAATGAAGTCAGGGAGTGTTGATCCCTTTCATTTATTTTTAATTGTAAGTTCCTATGGCAGTGTACCACTGACAAAGTGAAATTAAAGTCTTCCTTAATGCCAGAGAATATTACCTTCCCCAGTTCAGTACAGGGAACACAATGAAGCATAACTATAAGTTTAACAGGTCTTGACATTCAACCTGAATTGTTCTTCTTGCATTGTTCAGTATCTGATAGGGAGAAAGCAATTGATAGAAATGTTGCTTGACAATTATTAGTATCTAGATGATAAAATCAGGGGAATTAAAGCTTTAAGAGACATAAAAGCTGGAGTCCATGGCTTGAGTTCTAGAAACCTATTTGTACTTCAGTATTCAACAGAGATACCAATCTGAAATTAAAGCCAATGTTCCATTAGTATTGCAGTTTGCAATTCAGTGCAACAGCCATTAATTTAATAGTCTGCAAACTGAGACAAGTAACTACAAAGGCTCGCATGCTAGGACATGCACCTTGGATGATTGAGTTGAAGAATAGAAAGAGCAAAGAAAGTGAAAACTACACACAACATTAAAAAGGCAGTTTTGACTATGAAAAACTAGACAGGTAAAAAGAAAAAGTACAGATAAACTTATCTGCTAGTCAAAGAATCCTAATTACAACTTGAAATAAATATTATGGTTAAGTGAATTAAATACTATTTTAATTAACTCAGTGGCTTTCTTGATTGTTAGGGGTGACTGTTCTGATTGGTGAAAGGCAATGGCCCCAGGCAGCAGAAGCTGAAAAGTGGAGAAGTATTGGAAGATTTGACTTGCTCTATATCCTAAATTGGCTTGCTGCTCTTGAATGTGAAAGGAGCTGTCCCATTGCTAATGTAAGAATGAGCCTTATCTGCCATATCAGCCAGATTCTAACCAGGATGTTAACAAGGAAGAAGACCATGATGTTCATCACCCTAAACAGAAATAGGCATTGGCACTGACAAACACTTCTGAAAAAACAGAGTTGTTGACACAATCTAGAAATTCCTTTACTTTCTTAATATTTAATTCATATTGCTTGTTGCAAAGGCAATTGGCATATGGCATATCTCCTCCTCCTTCCTATCAGATATTTTTAAGTCTTTATGAAAAAGCATTGGACAAATGAAACAAACTGCATATGCCTCCAATGGACTAATGCATATGTACCAGTGAAACTAGAAAATATGCTATTTTTTTAAAATTAGATTTATATGCCGCCCTTCTCCGAAGACTTAGGGCGGCTTACAATGTGTTAAGCAATAGCCTTCATACTTTTGTATATTTTTATACAAAGTCAGCTTATTGCCCCCACAAACTGGGTCCTCAATTTACCTACTTTAGAAAGGATGGAAGGCTGAGTCAACCTTGAGCCTCGAACTTGCAATAATTGCAGACAACTGAATGTTAATTACAGGCTATTGAGCTATCCTGTTGAGCTATCTGAGGCTCTATTTTGGCTGAACATTTTATTTGCCTCTTTCTTCACTTGCAAATAAGCTCAGTAAACATTTACTCAGAGTGAAGATTCCGCTGAAGCTAATACAAGCATGGATCATTACTATAACATCTTTATAACACCATTCATAAACTGAGAAGATTTTTTTTTATTGGTATTGTATGGTGAAGAAGATGAATTTTGGTCACAGTATGTGAAGACCAAGCTCTCTGGAGAAATCTATAATGCTGGAAAAAGTGAAAGGAAAGGAAAGAAGATAACCAGAAACAAGGTAGTAGATGGCGTTATTTACAGTAGTGATGGATGCACTGTTGGAAGATGTAAAGGATCAAGTTTGGTGCCAAAGTCTCCTGGAGAAAATCTATGTAATTGCTAAATTAGCAATAATTTGATGGCACATAATCCATTTTCATTTCTTGTATTCTTCTGTCTTGAATAGTATAGGAATATAACAGTGGTTCTTTTCCTCTGGCTTCTCCTGAAGAAACAATTAGAGTAACCTTCTGGTAATATGTAATAAGTACCATCTCTGGTTCAAACAAATACATTATGTAACACTTGGGAAAAAATGAAGGAACCTTCAAAAGCCAAACCATACTACAATTTTACAAAGGCCCAAGGATGTTTTAGGAACAAGAAAAGGTTATGAATCAGATTCCTGTTTACTAAGTAAATGATGAGTCATCTCCATGCACGTTTAATCTTCTAAATTTTCCTAATAAAGGAGAACATTGGATTGTGACATCCAGTCATGTTTTCCTTACCTTCAAGAAGAAACAACAGAGTATTGGTGGAAATAATCAAGCCAAAGATTTCCAAGGTCACATTCATAACCTTAAACTATAAACATTACAGTCAGTTATTCTTTGTGATATTGTTATTTTTAAGGAGGGGATGTGTCATACAATGCTACAATGTACTTTGTGTTTAGTGGAGTTAAAACAGATTCTTCTTGATATATGAAATAAAAAGAAGGCAAATTGGAGTCACATGGAGGAAATAGCCGAAGAAGGTTTGCAGACAATCAGGTACATCCCTGAGATAGGGAAAGGGGAGTTAAATTAGTATAAATTTGGCTATCCACAAAAAAAGTGCAGAAATGAATGTTCCATTTTCTTTAAGGGCTCACAAGAAGTTGGAATGGAGTTTTAACATGATGGGAGAAGCAACATTCACTGGATCATTTCAGTATTCAGTTGTTGGACTTTCTGATGTCTTCTAGTATAAATTCACTGGAAGAGAATAAACCACTCTCCTTTCATTTGAAAGCATAAGAAAAATTTCAAGAGCTTCAAAATTTTTGAAATGAAAATGTAAGAAATCAAGAAAAGGAAAGATAAGATATTACTTTGTGTATTCTGGACTTGTATGCATCAATGCTGCCAAAATACCAATAGCACTTAGACATATACCATTTCACAGTGCTTTGCGGCCCTCTCTAAGTGGTTTACAGAGTCAGCATATTGCCCCCAACAATCTGGGTCCTCATTTTAGCAAACTTGGGAGAATGGAAGGCTGAGTCACACTTGAGCCGGTGAGAGTCGAACAGCCAAATTGTTGGCAGCCGGCAGTCAGAAGAAGTAGCCTGCAGTACTGCATTCTAACCACTGCACCACCATAGCTCTTCTAATAGGCATGCTCAGATATGCTCCCAAATCTTGTGGAATAGGATGAGAAACTGGGAAAGACACTCAGTCCCATTTTGGGATTTAGAATGATTTACAATGAGAACCTTGACACGAGTTCAATAGAGGAAAAAAATTGGATTAAATACCAATTATTACCGGTGTCACATCATGTCCTCTTAAACGACACTGTTATTTAAAAAACACAGCTTTCAATGAAAACATCGACACTTACATAAGATTGTTCTATACATTTAAAAGAGTGGCCATTCTATTAAAATAAGCCTAGATAGCTCAGCAGACTAAAAGCATTGTGATTAACTCCAGCTGTCTGCCATTACTGTAAGTTCGAATCTCATCAGGCTCAAGGCTGAGTCAGCCTTCCATCCTTTCTAAGGTAGGTAAATTGAGGACCCAGTTTGTGGGGGCAATAAGCTGACTTTGTATATATATACAAAAGTATGAAGGCTATTGCTTAACGCATTGTAAGCCGCCCTGAGTCTCCAGAGAAGAGCGGCATATAAAACAAATTTTAAAAAAAATAAGACTGTCATCAGTCTATTGGGGAAAAAACATGCTAGAAAATTCACTATAAAAGATTTGCACCTGTATGATGTTTATGCTTTCATAAATATGTCCTTAAGATGCTGCAAGCCTCCTAGTTAATTTCACTTTGCTGTATGATTGTCAGATTATTGATGAAAAGTCTCAGCTTCCTACTCAGCAAAGCTAATATTATTATAATGAAGTATATAATCTTTTCATAATAATTTCCCTGTGCAGTTTAGTACTAATAATCTTTCAATCTTCTCATCATATCACAAACATCATACAATATTCACCATACCACCAAAAACAAAACAAAAAAAAAGATGAGGGAAGGAGAATTAATGGAAATATAACCTATCGTAAATTGGAAGAAACCTAGATTTTGGCTTTGTTTCTTTCTCAGGACATAAATTATGTTTATTTCCAAATGTTCTTAGAATCTGATATCCTTTCACCTGTATTTTCATTAGTGTATAAGATTTATTTTTAATTGATTTTAAAAAGAGTGAAGAAAAATATAAAATCCCTATAACAACATCAATTCATTTATTTTAAAATGTTTGGGAGGATTTTGTCTGAAAATCTAAAAATTAGATTAATGTTGGGATTGGAATACTTACTGTAGCTAGTCAGGGATTCGGGGACAATCAGTGCTGTCCAGATATCCCTTGACCTAATAGAAGAGGGATGCAGCAGTGGCAACTGCAATGTCTCAGGAAACTTTAATAGTTTAATACTCAGAACAACATTTGCAGTCTCCAAAAAAAACATGGCAGCAGCCTTGCTGACTTAAGTATTAAAACACTGGTTATGCTGAGTCCCAGCATAAACACTGTTACTCAGCCATGTAATGGTATCTATTGTTTTTGGCTCTTTTGAAAGGAAAAAGGAATAATTTCAGGTCCAAAGACCTGAAACCTTAAAAGTAAAGCCCCTTCAATACCATATGTGGAATATATAAATGAGTGAAATTAGATTAAAGAAAAACCTA
Organism: Masticophis lateralis; assembly: GCA_030761175.1. Lineage (NCBI taxonomy): Eukaryota > Metazoa > Chordata > Lepidosauria > Squamata > Colubridae > Masticophis > Masticophis lateralis. The sequence continues at coordinate 70,908,706 of JAUDYJ010000001.1, forward strand.
AAATAGGTGATACAAAAGTTGCACTTTTTGGGTTACTTCTGTGATATTTTCTTCTTGTTGTACATGTGGAATATGAGCATTCAGTATAAAGCAGTGGTGGGATTCAAGTAATTTAACAACCGGTTCTCTGCCCTAATGATTTCTTCCAACAACCAGTTTGCCAAACTGCTTAGAAAGTTAACAATCGGTTCTCCCGAAGTGGTGTGAACTGGCTGAATCCCACCACTGGGATTACCTATTAATCAAGGTATTAATAAATACTTGTCTACAAAGATTTTTGTAGAGAAAACTACAAAGTCTGCAACTAGAAATCATTACCTGGCTGAAATCAATGGAAGTAGAGAGTCTAAAGATTTCATCCTAAGTAGCTTCAAATAGGGTAAATACCACTTCAACTGACCTGGCTTTGGGCATGGAATTATCAAGCAAGAATATTAGAAACAATTATATATCACATGCATTAGAAAGTACTATTAAACATTACAATGATCAACTTTTTGAAAATTCAGGTCTGTTTTTAAAATACCATATCTAGATCCAGCTATACTCAAAAGAAACATTTCAAGATTTATTATTGTATTTCAAAGAAAACTGACTGATCTGGATGTCACCATCTTGGCTGATCAGAGAAGTTATTCTTTGGTGTCTTCAGATTTCATGATCTAATTTGTCATTCAAAAACTCTCTCTCTCTCTCTCTCTCTCTCTCTCTCTCTCTCTCTCTCTCTCTCTCTCTCTCTGTATACTTTTTATAAAAGTGTGTGTGTGTGTGTGTGTGTGTGTGAATATATATATTCTGAGGTTTTCACGGGTGTTTGTATGTAGGTCTTTGGTTATTCGGGTCTTCTCCCGTATAAAATTGGAAGTGTCTTGGCAACGTTTCGATGAAGTCTCATTCGTCATCTTCAGGCTGGTGTTCTCGGCTTCGTGCTTCCAGGAGCAATGTGAGATCGCAGTTGTCTCTTCCTTTTAACTGCTAGTGGGGGTATGAGCTGATTGGATGGGAGCTTGGCTGTGTTCTGATTGGGTGGAGATCTGTTCTGATTGGATAGGGGCTTGGCTGTGCTCTGATTGGATGGTGGCTTGGCTGTGCTCTGTTTGGCTGGGGGTGTGTTCTATTTGGGTGGGGGCTTGGTTGTGCTTGGCTTAGTCTGAGTTGCAGGGGGATTTGAGCTGGTGAGCTGCATTGTTATTGTTTGGCTTTGTGTTTGTGGCCGTGAGAGATCTTCATGGTGGGTGTCAGTCTGCTTCATGTATGGATTGGAGGGGTTTAAAGTGGCTAATGATGCAGCTGCAGTCTGGCTTCTGGTCCTTGGTCATGCCTCATTATCAGTGTGGGTTTGAGTCTGCTTTCTGCGTGAATGTGTGGTGGTGACATCCTGTGTGGCTCTTGTGAGTGTGGGTCTGATGTCATTCGTCGTGTTAGGGACTCGTTTGTCAATAAAGGCGGGTTTCCAAATGGCTGGTAGGGGGAGGTGTTCAGTGCATGCATTGAAGAACACAATAACTCAGTCAGAAAAGAAGAACCAACTTCTTCCCTGGTCCAACACCTTAAAGCCACAGGACATGAAATTGACTTTAAAAAGTCCAGAACTATCGCCAAAACTGAACACTTCAACAACAGAATAATCAAAGAAGCCATCGAGATAGAAAAACGCCCACACAGCATGAACAAACAAGACGATACCCACCTACCAGCCATTTGGAAACCCGCCCTTATTGACAAACGAGTCCCTAACACGACAAATGACATCAGACCCACACTCACAAGACCTACAAGGATGTCACCACCACACATCCACGCAGAAAGCAGACTCAAACCCACACTGATAATAAGGCATGACCAAGGACCAGAAGCCAGACTGCAGCTGCATCATTAGCCACTTTAAACCCCTCCAATCCATACATGAAGCAGACTGACACCCACCATGAAGATCTCTCACGGCCACAAACACAAAGCCAAACAATAACAATTGCAGCTCACCAGCTCAAATCCCCCTGCAACTCAGACTAAGCCAAGCACAACCAAGCCCCCACCCAAATAGAACACACCCCCAGCCAAACAGAGCACAGCCAAGCCACCATCCAATCAGAGCACAGCCAAGCCCCTAACCAATCAGAACAGATCTCCACCCAATCAGAACACAGCCAAGCTCCCATCCAATCAGCTCATACCCCCACTAGCAGTTAAAAGGAAGAGACAACTGCGATCTCACATTGCTCCTGGAAGCACGAAGCCGAGAACACCAGCCTGAAGATGATGAATGAGACTTCATCGAAACGTTGCCAAGACACTTCCAATTTTATACGGGAGAAGACCCGAATAACCAAAGACCTACATACAAACACCCGTGAAAACCTCAGAAAATATATATATATATCCATTGCTCCTGGAAGCACGAAGCCGAGAACACCAGCCTGAAGATGACGAATGAGACTTCGTTGAAACGTCGCCAAGATACTTCCAATTTTATGCAGGAGAAGACCCGAATAACTAAAGACCTACACACACACACACACACACACACACACACACACACATATATTCAAAGATTCAAAGTTACAGTAAGTATAAACAAAATGGACCCTACAACAATAATAATGAATATGACTAATAAAGTAAAGCTATATTGAAAAGAAGTAAAACTTGCACAAAATAAGAAAAACTGAGCCACCTAAAAATACCTGGTCCAATTAAGCGTCTTCAAAACCAAACAAAACTTAGAAACATGTTTTCTTTAGAAAACATTTTTAAACACATTTCAGACCTAGTTTTTATGTGAGTTTCTAAAAGGTGCAGATTAATGTGAAACTAACATGGACCAGAATGGATTGATCCACTTGTATTAAACACACATTTCATCAAGGATATTGGGAAGGGGGGAAATGGAACAAGGAGAATCTGTGTTCTCTTTCTCAGGATTTTTGTCCCTAACGGACACAACCACCAGAAGAAAGCAAAAATACTCACTGCAATTGCATAGGTTTATTGAATTCCAATTTCAATATAGTTGTCCCTTTAGTATATTTCTCAGTTCTTACAGAACTAATTAGAAGTATACATCATTGATCAACATGATTTTCCCAACTTATTTAAGCAAGGAGGTTTCTTCAATTAGTAATCAGATAGGGACCCAAACTCTTGTAACTCCTTTATTAAAAAAAAAAGATTCCCAATGTATAAAACCAAGAAAGAGAAGTGGCAGGCCAAAAGCAACAAATTATATAGCAAGCTCTAGAATAGGGAAGCATTTATACTCTACACAAACACACACACAAACATATTCTTACACATAGAAAAGTCAGAGGGGAAAGCAGAATTTCTTTCCATCTCATATTTTATAAATGAAGAAGTGTTGATGTCGAGAGTGGAGGGGCTTTCCTCTAGTCTTCACTAAAGAGGACAATGAGCCTCAGCTTGAAGCATTTATTTTTCTTATTATTTTTAGGAAGGAAAACAAGCACAGCATGCCTTTTGCAGGCCAGGGAAGCAGCCCCCACCCCCCCAATAAACAAAACAAGAAAAAAAGAGAAAAAGAAGGTGGGGAAGCTGAAAAAACCCCTCACTTTTGTGGAATGGTCCTTTCTCTTCAAAATGTCCAGAATAAACACCTGATTGATTGTTCCTGCTTATTGGCTTTCCAGGGAAATTAATTGACAAGATATTTCCCCATTGATCACCCCATCCAGTTCATCCAGTTCATCCAGTTCATGCCCACTGATAGTTTGTCTGCCTTGTTTGCTGGCTTGTGTGAATGGTATGATCCAAGGCACATTACTATGTGTCCAGCTTGATATACTCTGTCTACAATTTTTAAAATTTGCTTATGGCAAAGCAACTGCTTCGGTATCCATTCATTCCATTCCCACACCTTGGCACCTTTGACAGAAGCACACTGTTTTAAATTCACAATTTCTTTCAATTAGCATCATCCTGAAAGACAGCATGGGGCTCACTAAAGGATAATCTGTCACACAAAAGATCAATGAGCAAGCTTTGGAGGGAAAAAAGGAACATAGGGCACTTGGAGAATTGATATTATTCTGCAAATTTAGATGGATATATCTTGAATGTGGCTCCAAATAGAAATCATGATAATATTTAAAAAGAATTGTAACATCCTTTCATCTGAAATACAATCAGATTTCTGCCAGTATTATGTTCCCTGTCTGCTTGTATTTAGTTTAGGACTCTGTACATCAAATGTACTCTATTTGATGTTTCTTGGGGCCAAAATAAATGTGACAGAAGCCATACATGAGTCTACTCAATTCAGAAGTGCAGTGTTAATTTTACTTCTTTTACTTAAGCAATGTTCTTATCTATTTATGTCTTTTACAGAATGGATCTGATGATGAAGGAGTAGCATTTGAACTGAATAGCTCAGGACAATAATAGAAAAGAGGAGGCAGATTTAGGAATGTATTCATGCCTCCCAGAATGGCCAAAACTATTTCTGTCACCAAGGATTTCAAATAGAAATTACTGTTATTGTGATCCATCTCATGATAGATAGACAAGGGGAGACACCTTTCCTCCAGCAACCTGAATTGATATTTGAGGGCAGAAGAAAAAGCGCTACTGGGATTACAATTTATAGCTTTTTCAGAGTAATTTTTCTTTTATTGTTGAGTTATCACTTATTTTACCCACAAGACTACAGGCCTGCAAAGGTCAATCTTACTGCAGTATAAACCCTTCGGACATAAAGTCAATGCCTGTTCCTGTCAAAAAGAAATTTCCTTTGAAATAAATTGTAGCCTGCCAGTCTCAAATTGTCCAAGGCTCAGTCACCCAAAGAACGTTATGACATATACTATATACTGTACAAAACAAGCCTTCTTCGGCAAACAGAAAGATATATAATAAGGAGCACCCACCTAGTTTGTGGTATATTTTCAATGTATTCTAGCAATCTCTTGAGTGAGAAGGGATACATGCAGCTTCTATCTATGCTCTCTTCAATATGACAAGAATTATGACATTTGGCTAATGGAAAACCCCCAGCAGACTTAAAAACTGTGAAGAGGACTTTGGTAACAAGAGCATCTTGCATAACTTGGATTCCAGTGTATGTTCCAGTGGGAGGGCAAATTTCTTTGAACTGAAGGCCTCATTCAGATTTGTGAGAGTTCTGCACTCAGCCTGGCACAATAAAAGTTGGGAAGGGGAGGAGGAGGAGGAGGAAATTTTCCACACAAATTTGACACAGGTAAATAAATGACACTGTGGATTGGTGGCAAAAAAATAGAAGAAGCTCCTGGGTCACGGCAAAAGCATCAAGCTTATCATATGCAGGTTTCACGAGTCTCTCTTCTGTAATACTAAGGAGGATGATAGCATTATTGTGCTAAAATCTGAACGAGCTGAAAAAGATGCCCAGCTACCCACCACACAACAGAAACCAAAGCAACCTCAGCTGTTGCAGAACAAAAGAAACAATGATAAAATAAAGATTTAATAAATGATCAACCATAAGGTGCTTGTGATTCTGCAGGCCAAGTGTAAATATCTTCATCTGTCATTGGATGCCAGAACCTGGCATGTATATACTTGGAACTATTAGCAGTCCCGGATTGTCTGGTGATTCTTTCAGTTATTACCTGCTGGCCATGTATCAATCTGAAATGTCATTTGCTTCAAAGAAACCAAGAACAGGGATACTGAAGGCCATCTTTGGACCAACTCAGTATTCCACACACTATTCTGCCCCAGCTACAGACCCCAAAGAACGCAGCACACACAAAGTCCGTACAAACCTTAGTTTATTAATTAAGGTCTACTAATGAGTTTTCTTAGTAGTTGTTCAAACACAAGTACAGTTGAAATCAGTCTTTTCTGAACAAGGGCTGTTAATTTAATTTCATTAACAGTGGACAAGAATCCAAAGAATAATAACTCAATTCTGAAGCACAGTATTTCAGATAACTGTAATTTTACTGTGGTTGGCAGAATGCCCAGAAGCAATTTGCAAGAAAACTGACAAGAAAGGAGCAAGAGCCGATCAGACATTTCTGGAATCAAGACACAAAGGAATATGAACTAAGTTGTTTCCTGCAAATTGCCTCAGTCATCGTCCTTCCTTAAATAGGCTAGGGGAATGGCCAATTAGCCCCAAGCCTTACTCTTGAGGAGCCACTCCTGAGGAGCCACTCCATCCTTCTGGAAACTCTGTGCGGTCTTGCATCAAGAAGAGGCTCCTCCTTTTCTTCCTCTTCACTTCTGGAGCTTCTGGAGGTTCTGAAGGCTCTGGCTGAATCCCCACCTCTGGCACCACATCTTCTCCAGCCTCCTTATTGTCTGACTCGAGTGCCAGCTGCACATGCTGCTGGCAAATCACCAAACCAACCTCCTCGCTGTTGGAATCAGCTACTAGCTGCACAGGCCACTGACAGGCCACACACATTTGTTTCCTTCTTTAGTTAAACACTCTTAAAAGAATAAATTGTGTTCTGTCAGCATGTTGACACCACTTTCAAATGCCTATAATAGTAATGCCCTTCTTTCAAATATCCATATATTTTTGGAAGGTTCTAATTTTGAAGGGATTGGGTTTGGGGAAAAGCCCTTACAAAACCTTCTCTCCTGCATTTGGGAGGACTTCAGATTCAAACTGGGATAAGGAAAAAAAGCAAACTACAATACATAGTTTGCTAATCCATAAATATCAGTAAATACCACCTCTGACTGGCCCTGCCCCCATCTATTCTCTGCCTCCCTAGTCCCAGCTGATCAGGAGGAAATGGGGATTTTGCAGTATCCTTCCTGTGGAGTGCAGTGGAATGAAGATTTTACAGTATCCTTACCCTGCCATGCCCATGCCCACCAAGCCATGCCACACCCACCAAGCCACACCTACAGAACCGATAGTAAAAAAATTTGAAACCCACCACTGGTCCACACATCTTAAAAGTTGCCAATTTTGAGAGATACTGTTTGAATTCCTATTCTCCATTACTACATGACAGTCCTTAAGTGTAACTAAGGGTAAGTCTGCTTGAAAATGCTTATTCCACAGAGAGCAGGTTTTTCTCTCATTTTGATTATGACTCCTCCAGTGCAAAGATACAGTGATGCAATAAACTGGTCCATTTTAGGGGCACTGTAGTAATTATTTCAAGATGAGCTAGTATATATTGGAACAGAGTTTGGATCAAAACGGCTGGCATATTAAATGTTGGGAATCAAATGTATTCTTTTACACAAACAGAATTATTCAAAGAACATAGCAAAAGCTTTTGCTCTGGTTGCCAATAATTGCCATCTGCATTACTTCTGAATTCCTTGTTCATTTAAAAAAATTGGGGGGGGATTGTCATGGATTGAAAATATTTCCACATTATTACAGGATGTCAACTAAAGACGTTGTGACCAAGCAATATGGGACTGAACAGCATCTGTCTTTTCCAATCCAGGATCTTTTCTAGCTAACAGCAAATCTAATACCAACACAACTATAAGAGCAGAACAGTGTCCTGAAGCACAAATTCAGCTGTGCTCCATACCTGCCAACTAATATGTTTGCTAGTATTTTGCCGAGAGCCCAGATATCTTGGCAGATGCTAGCTGCACTTAAATGCAAGTGACTAAACTGTCACTCGGTTATAGAGGACCAGTTTTTTCACTTGAATGGTCAGCAAGAAAACATTGATTCAGGTAGTTAAGACTACTTTCTACACTTCAGAAATGTGGGAAGAAAAATCCATCTGATTCAGTTTCAAGCCAGGAGAAAGATAATTGGAAACTAATTGGAAAGATGGTTTATTGATGAAGCAGAACCACATGGTTTTGTGGTTCTGGGCAGCTGACACAATGGAGTTGAGAGTGGATAGTTTTTATACCTTCTTTTGGCTTTGCACTTGAGCTTCCTGTTCCTGTGCAAGAACATGTATTCTATTGGCTGTTGTCAGATTCCTATGGGGTTATGTAGGGGTTATGTAGAGGTCATAGTTGGCTCTATAGGCAAAAGAGGAAATGAAAATCCCAGGTGTTTGCCTGAGCTAATTTGGTTGAAGTTTGGATTGCTCTGAGGGTGATGCAATAATTCCTATTGTGACTTAATGGCTTTGTCCTGGTTTGTATCTTGAGTGAGGGGATAATCCTACCATTCTTCCTTTGTTCAGATTTTGCTGCAGGGCGTTTGAAATATCCTATTTTGATACTTATTTTGATATTTTGAATATTCAAAATATTCATGTCTTGAATGGATTACCAAATCTGCATTTCTAAAAAGAGCCTCCTCAATTTCTGCTTGGGAGCAGGGAGATTGGGGCTGCTTCCTGCCTCTAAAAACATGTTTCTCCATTTCTCATTTAGGGAAATGTACTATTTTGCTTTTTTAATATTTCTCAAAATATTTCATTCTTCTAGGAGAGGATGGCTGACTTTCTACAGAACAATGGTAGGTTTTAAAGTGCAGGATTTCATTCTAATAGTCCATATTGCTATGATCAAACACTGGGTACTAATCGTATTTCTATTCTAGGTTCCCATTATTCTGATTTTAAGGGAACAGATTTTTATCATTCCTCATAAAAAGGCAAGGGAAACACAAAAATTGTAGTGAAATCTCACAATTAAGCATATGGCCATGCTTGTTATCCTATTCATAGCTGAGCTCCATTGAATGACACACAGCGCCTGCTCATGCTGTAACAATCTGAAGGAAAACTGATGGACAGAATAACCTTATTTTTCTTGGCAAAGAAGCAACTCTGAAATTCCTCTTTTAAACTACACATCCTTCTTGATCCTTCCCTTTTGGCTGAAGATAAACCAGGGAAATAATTTTGAGCTGAAAGCAGATTGAAAAGATTGGTGGAAGGAGAGATCTGGAAGCAATGGCTACATAGCCTTTTCTAGGCCAAGGACCATGTTGGGATTCTCAATGGTCTGCCAGAGACCACTTTCCCCAAAGCAGATGAAGCCAGAACAAAATAAATCAACAAGGTCAGGAAAAAGTGACATAATTAATTTACTTTATACCCATATAATATTCAATTAATTACAATTTATGAGAGAGATCTGATGGTTGCACCCAAGCTGGAATAAGTCCCCATAAAACTCTGGGCCTTATGAATTCCTACTCTCAACCTTGCACTGAATTTTTTGAAAAAGAAATATTTTTCCTCTCTTTTCTTTCTTGGAAATAAAAGACAATTATATGGGGAAACAAATAAGCACTGTAGTTCTTTGGTTGAAGATGTGCATGGCAGGCTCCCACAGCTATATTTTCAAGCCTGAAAATAAGTGTTTAGATATACTGTACCCAATGATACCACATCAAAAATATGTGTGCCAAGGACTTCAGAAAGAACAGAATGAGGATTAATTGGAGTTAGAGTTTGTTAGATTTGCCTATGTGTTTGTGCTTCAAGCTGCCTTGTTTTCTCTCTTCTCTAAACTGTTTGTGGAAGTGGGATTAATAAACTCTTCTTGTTGCATCTTCCTGGACCGGAAATAATTTATTATAGAAGGGTCATTGCAAAACTTCAAAGAATAAAGTTCACTTTTGTACCAGGATCCTGTTTACCAAGAAATGTCAGAAAAGTATTTCAGCAAATATTACAATGATTTTAAAGAAATAAAAATGACCAAAAGAGCTTTCTTTGGAATTTATTCAAACTAGATTATTAGTTTAAATGCACCTAAATCAAGCATTTTTGAATTGCTGTAATTTCAATAATTAAATTATATATTTCAGTAAAGAAGAAAAATCTGAAAATAAAAAATAATCATAGGAAAATACCTGGACTGCAAATCAAACCTATGAAAATGCATAGAGGGTAGACATGGAGAGGATTGTTTCATATTATTTTATCAAAAATGTGTGCTTTATGTAATCCTGCACTGTTATTTCATACTTTAATGGAGTTACAACATTGAGCTGAATCACTATTTACAGTTAAACCTTTGTAAGATCTTACAAATAGGGCTTGCTGGTAACTCAATGGTGTGATTCAGCCAGTTCGCACCACTTCGGGAAAACTGGTTATTAACTTTCTGAGCAGTTTGGCAAACTGGTTGTTGGAAGAAATCATTAGGGCAGAGAACTGGTTGTAAAATTACTTGAATCCCACTACTGCGATAACCTATACAGAAAGGAACTGTTTTAAAAAAATGCAATCTGATAAGTATGTTTATAGAGTTGTCCACAAGGTATGGTTAAAAAGCTCAAGAGAATGGTCACAATCACAAAGATGTAATCAAAATTCTACTTTTTTTTTTTACATGTAGAGTATGTAAAAAATCAAATCATCACCTCAACATTTGTGACTATATCCTGTGGATACGTCAGGATGTGCCCATTCCACCCAGAGTAATGGAAACTAAACAGCATATGTCAAATATGCTTTCAGCTCCTAGTTAAACTTGATGTCCTAAATGAACTGAAGAAACTTCTTGGATGAGAAGCTAAACTTTTTTAAAGGGGAGGAGGTAGAAAGTCCAGATGCCTTTTGGAAAAGCACTTTTGGGACAGCCATGACCTGGATGATTGAGAACTCCACAGACACCACATTTATCATAAAGTTCCTCATAGGTCCCCCTTGATTAACAGAGTTTTTCTTAGAAATAAGTTTTATCCAAGTTTTCCTCTACTAGGGAATCAGAGAGCATAATAATTGGGTCAGTCAGGCATCCACAGGTATTGAAATATTTGTCTAACGGAATGTGTGGGAAGCACAGCTATGCTTTTATGAATTCATAATACATTCTAGACCAGCTCTAATTGTACTCAACTGCTTTGTGCTTGTTGTAAATTCACCCACACATGTACGTGCCTCATCTGCATTGAGAGATACATCAAATTTTAGCAGGACATCATTTGATGTATACCTCCATGTTGTTGTGCTGAACTTAATTCATAATGATCAACAGTTTCAATTAGAGTAAATGAAGATACTCTTTCAGAGCAGAATAGGTGTCTCTGAATTAATGATGAAAACCTCTACGGCTAAAATTAAACATCAACCAGTGTGTTTGTGGATCTTACCAATCTTCTTTCTTCTACCGTAGATTAAACAATGGTTACATTACTTTATTGCAGCTTCTAATGTATTTATTCTATATCTAATTTATGTTATCTGTATTTAGGTGTACTATATAATGTGTGTTTATATAATAGATATAGACTAAATCAGGAGGGGCAGCAGGAGGATCTGAAGCTTTGTTCTCTTGTGCTTCTTTTCACAGGAAAATTATCTGAAATGATTATTTGAGATAATACAGCTGCTTCTGCTTTAGTGTACAATATAACCCATCTGCAAAAATTGGCACATAATCTAGGCTTACTGGGTATAATGGGAAAAATAATTGCAAATGACTTTTGCCAATACCTCTCAGCATCTAGGGAAATCACATTCAAACATTCATCCCTACGCTGAATTACAATGGCTAGACTAAACAACTTTATCTTTGAGGTCCTCAGGCATCTGCAGTGTTGCCATTTTTAGTCACAAACAGAAAACAAACAATTATCTGGCTAAAATAGCAACCAACCAAGCGTTAATCCCTTCACACATCTACTTAACCTTAGTTTAATTCTACATTCCTTTCCCACAGTGGGTCTCCTATCAACGTGGACTTAATGCTTGGTTAGCCTTAGCAAAATGGGGAACCACATCACAGATTTCAAAATCCTACTAATTATATGGTAATTAGTCTCTTGGTGCTTACGCTTCACAAAAGTTTATGAATTATTGCACATGAAACTTCTTATAAATATATGACTGATTTATTTAGCTGCTGTTACATTTTCATTTCTAAAAAAAAAAAAAGGTTTTCCTGCCAGTTAAGATGGATCACTAAAGTTCTGTGTATATCACCACAAAGAAGAGCTGATGCAACTCTAGCTCATTGTTTTCACAAGAAACAGCATCCAAATAGGATTTTTAAAAGTCCCAGATTTAAAAGTTGCATGTATGCTAATTTCTATTTCTGAGTCAAAAATTTAAATGAGTTTTTTTTTATGGACAAATAGCAAACGAAACCAACACAAGTGTCTGTCCAGCCATCTGTCTGTCTGTCTCTCCTCCCTCTCACTCTGAAAGAAGACAGTGATAAACCAATTCAATACTGTTACGAGAGATCAAGTCTAACCTGGAGACAATTTTTAACCAACAACAGGGTATGTTGCGGTAATTGTATTCCGATGAAAATCCAGTCAATCAGCACAATTTTTTTAGAAGACCTGTCTTTTCTCTAAGAGCTGTATGTATATATTTACATATTTATTTGCTTGGTTGATTTAGTCTCGACTTTAAAAATGAAAAATAAGAATAAATAAAATCATCTAAAATTACAAACTTGTCAAAAGGCATGCATCTTTACAGGGTGTCCACAGTCTGGAGCAGAGCAGAGAAGGTCCACTACCATGTGCTAGAAGGACAACACTCTGAAAATGGGGGCATCTTCAGGAGGATGACTCTTGACAGTTGGCATAGTTGGATGGGTTTCTTTGAAGAGAAGTAATCCATTATATAGCTTCTACCCTTTATAAAAATCAATAGCAGCATCTTAAATTCTATCTTGTAAGATCCTTTAGTACGGGGATCATGTGTTTACATAGTTAACAGCCTAGCTACAACTTCTGGACATTTTTCAAGTGTAGACTTACATAGAGCCCATTGCACTAGCTAGGTAAGAATGTAATCTGGGTGTGGATAACAGTTGCCAGCTTTGGCTGGCTGAAGAAAGGCAGTACCAGATGATTTTTTTTTTTTTTACTGGTGCTTTGTCCAATGCTTGTGCAAAACTCCAAAGGGATGTGTAGGATTAGTGGGAAAGAAACAATTTCTTTAAATAGATTACTATATTGAATTAGAGGCCATATTAACTTCCACCCCAAATTCAACTTATTTATGTAAATTAAGTTTTATTATACTGTGTACTTTCTTTTTTCCTGGTGAGAGGAGTAATGTTTCGTAGATTATATCTCTGCTGGCTATTCCTTCATGATCAACCTACAATTTCCCCATAAAGTTTCAATGGGAAAATTACAGCATTTCTTATGGAAGACCAACTCTACACCTGGTGAGGAAGCAATGATGGTAAAAGTATTTTATCTTTGCTTTCTAGACCTGGACTTTTTATAATATGGGGGGTATTTTAAAATAGGCCAGTATAAATATAATATTTTCTAACAGAGACTTCCTGGCTTATTGCACTGTGATTAGTTGATGCATGTTCAGATCCGCGCATACTGCATTCCCTGGAATCCCTAATACACTGTCTATTCACCAGCCAACATGGGCTACATGTTCGGGGTGTCACCATTTTATTATTATTATTATTGGTTATTTATTAAACATAAAAATAAAAAAGGAGCTGCTAGAAAAAGTAAATAGAATAATTATAGAATAATTAACACTTAGGCCCTCTTTTAAAACATACTATAAATGTTTGCATTTACCTTGCTCCATGTTGCATAAATATATAGAAAACATTCTTGCTAGAATTTAGTTAAACCTCTTTTTTATATATGCTAGCAGTTTTGCCATTGTGGCATATTCTCCAAGACTCCATTCCCAGTCAAATATTGTTGATACTATAGCATAGTACAAACTTCCTGCTTCCAGCTTTCAGCATATATTTTTCTAAATTATTATATTTTTGTTGAAAGGTTCTGAAATTATAGCTAGTAAAAATGTGATTTCATTTCAGGTTTGATCCCTAAATTATTCTGAATGGCACTGAGTATGTCTTTTCAAAAAACGTTACATGTCCACCACATATGGTAAACATTTTTTTCTGTTTCATGATGTTTCAACAACCTTAACGGTAAATAATTTTATTTGTAATATTAATTATACTAAATTACTGAAGTTTATAAAGTTTTAATAGTTATGAAATATTAAAAGGCATTCAGAAGTCAAACAATAGTTCTTAAAAACTAAGCCAGTTTGCCATGGGGAATCAAACACTTGATGTAAGATATTATCAATTAGCAGTGGAAGCTCGGAAGAAAGTAAGGCAATGATACACATTTTCAGGGGTAATGAAAAAGAAATATTAACATCCATGGCATAGCAATTGTTAAGCCATTTTCCATTATACTAGTTTGATTCAGAAAACAGGAGCTGAATTACCAGAGGGAGACAAGAGTGATGAACTAGCAGAGAGGTAGAGTGACATAGACTGAAGAAACATGAATGTCTACTGCAAAGCAAGATTAATCCCCAAGATTATGAAACATACATTGCACCATCATGATACTGGAAGTCCTGCCCTGATATCGTAATTGCATCCTGATAGCAGATGCAAGTACTGGTATGTAAATGGCGAAGTTTGTGTTATGATGGTATGAGCTACCCACCACACAACAGATGTCTATGAATGACACAGAGGTTAAGCATGGCAATGTTTGGCAGAAAGATGGGGTTACAAATCAATGAACACCTAAGAAAGAACCAAATATTTTAAAGTTAATTTGTCCATAAATATGTTTGTTTTACGTATTATTTTAAGCAATTCTTTAAGCACCCTCCCCTTGTAACTGGCAGAATTCTTGTCTTAGGAGAAAGCCAGAGAAGAATCAAAAATGTAATTGTTTTGTGTGGATGTTTGTCTCAGAGGACAGAAAGGCAGTAAGAATGACAACTAAAATATATATTTGAAAATAGGAAAAAGTAAAAGTATTGCTTGGTTAAATTGAAAACAGAAAAATGTACTCATTTCTTCATCAATGGAATGGAAAGAAATGATATTCTAGAAATAAAATATGGGAAAGTATGTATTTTAAAATGTTAAAAAAACCACCTCTGAATATTAAACTTTGTGAATTCAGCTGTATTTGTCATGATGAATTAGAGTTACCCTCTCTTTTTTTAAGGCAAGCTTCTCATCTTTTCCAGCCTTTAATGGACATCTCTTTTGCTGGGGATATATGTGCCTTGTTGAATTTAGTGGGTATGAGTGCATGAAAATGTCATTCTGTGAATATGTATAAAGTGCAACACACACAAATTCATCTAATTCCTTCCTAAATGGGGCAAAAGGAAAATAAAACTAAAGAATTACTGAAGTAATGAAACTAACAGTTTTCTTCCCTGATTTGAAAATTCACTGGGGAGAAATGAAACATTGCAGATTCCTCTTGCTAGTCCTTCTTGCATGGGGAAACATTTTTCAGCACTAGATTATTTTCTTAAGGAACCTCCACATCAGAGGTGGGTTTCAGCAGGTTCTGACCAGTTCTGGAGAACCGGAAGTGGAAATTTTGAATAGTTCAGAGAACTGGTAGTAAAAATTCTGACTGGTTCTGCCCCCATCTATTCTCTGCCTCCCAAGTCTCAGCTGATCAGGAGGAAATGGGGATTTTGCAGTATCCTTCCCCTGGAGTGGGGCAGGAATCAAGATTTTATAGTATCCTTCCCCTGCCACACCCACCAAGCCTCACCCATCAAGCCACGCTCACAGACCGGTAGTAAAAAAAATTGAAACCCACCACTGCTCTGCATCACAGTCATTTTCACTCCAGATCTTCTTAAAGGCAGCTTGAAGGTGATCCAATGGTTGTTATCAATTCTGCAAACTTGAAATACCAAAAACAAGAAACAAGATTCATTGCCCTACCAAGAAGACAGGGAAAAGAGAGAAAAGTTGCTTGGTGACTTGCAGATTGAACAGAGAGAGAAACTGAAAGAAAGAATGAAGCAAAAATTTAAAGAAGCTTTCTCTTAACGTAAAAAAAAAAAACCCTCTAAATTGGCAGCCATCTTAATTATACTAGAGCTCCATGAGAAAAAAATGAGCTCAACTCTCCAATTTTGTGCATCTTATAAGAATGCCAAAGTTCAGAGCTGCTTTCAAACTGGAAATCATCCTTTACATAATCTTCAAGATTTGTTTCCATCCATACATCTTCAAAAAAAAAAAAAATAGTTCATGACCATTATTCTAGAGCAGAGGTGTCAAACTGGCAGCCCATAGGCCAGATGTGTCATGCACAGGCCACACCCACCCCAGCTCCACGAAGGGAAAAATGTTGTGATACGTCATGTGACGGCAACGTGACGCCGTGAGTTTGACACCCGTGTTCTAGAGAAACAAGTTGGGTGCATTATAGTTTTACAACTATTATTCTAACTACGTCTTTGTGAGCGTCAATGTTACTTAGTCTCTCTCAGAACACAAGCAATGGAAAAGTGTAGTATGACATTCTGGGAGTTGAAGTTTATACATTTTAAAGTTACAAAGGTTGAGAAACACTGAATTATAGGAATGCATGCACTGCTTTGCCCTGCTCACTATGAAGTATTCCAATAAACCCAGCATCTGTTTTTATGATGCCATCGCCTGGGAGAAACTCATAGTGCAGATCCGTCTTCTGCTTTTATTAAAGCATAAATACACAACCATAGAAAGCCAAGGCATTTGGAGTAGTGGACCTTTCCACACTGCGGTTTTTCTAATTTAAAAATGTAATTATTTCACAATTATCTGAACTAGTACCCTTGATTCTGGTTCTCTCTTCCTATCACTACGCCAAAATAATGTAATCCTTACACTGTTATTTAAATATTAAATTATGCCACTTCAGAACTAGTTGATAAATTGATAAACCAGCCAAAAACTCTTGCCTTGCTAGTAGAGCATTCAGAGAGGAGCAAAAAAAGTCAGGGTGGCACAATTGATAACCCACTTCTTTTACCTATATGTCATACATGTTAAAATGGGGTAGAGCTTTGATCACAGCTATCATCTTGATTTCTTTTATTGCCCCATATAGCATTGTTTGTTACTCTACCCTGCTTCAGTTCTGCACTGAAATACACAGACACACACACAATATAAACACAGAGACATATATTCTAGACTAACTATGATATACTTCAGTAGTATAGCACAACGCAAAATCCCGATTCTCCTATATGCTGACGATGCTGCTATTATTTCACAAACTCCCATAGGACTGAAGAGAGCAATTAGGGCAACACTTGGCTTCTGTAGGCAGAACAAGTTGGTCCTTAACTTTGATATATCAAAAATTTTAGTTTTTGTCAAAAGACCCAGACAATACTCCTGGAAAATTGAAGGACACAGATTGGAACAGGTTAGGACATGGGGTGGTCTTCTACTCGCAAGGGACATGGAAGGCACATCTGGAGCAGACACTGCAAGCAGCCAATAGGTCCTCAAATGCAATTAAACACTTCTTTTACACAGGCAGAGGTCAATTAGTACCTGCTGCCTTAAAACTTAAACACTGGCACAAATTCTTTATGGGACACGAACAGGAATCCTTGCAAAGAAAAACTTACTAGAAACTATACAAACCAAATTCCTGTGAGCCATCTTAGCTGCACCCAAAGGAACTCCAAATGCCCAGCTAAGAATTGAGACAGGTATGCCTCAAATTCAGGTAAGAGCCTGGAAGATGGTGATCATTTATTGGCTAAAAATTCATTTCTTTCCAGAGGGACTGTCCCTGCTAGTGCTGAATGACAACTTCCTCTCCCTCTGGAAACAGGTGATAGATCACAAGCTGGGCTCTTATGGGCTGTCATCAGGATTCTTAATGTCCCTCGGCTTTGACAAAGCAAAGCAAGTGGTAATTGATAGAATGAAGGAGAAGAAGTTCCAAGAAGAACTAAATAGGTGGCCTCTCCACAGTAGGGACAGAACAAGCAGGGTGTGTGGGAATCAGCAAGATATCTAAATGATCTGATCTGCCCAAAACAAAGAATAGCTTTCTTCAGAGCCAGATTTAATATTCTCCCCTCAGCACTTCTCCAAGATAGGTACAAGAGAACACCAATAGCAGAACAGGTATGCATATGTGGAAAAGGAGAAGTCGAAGATATCACACATGTTTTATTGTACTGTTATATAGAGTATGTAGGTCAATATATATTCTTACTAGAGAGATTGCCAGGGAAGACAGACGACTTTTATGTAGGCTTTCTCCTTCAAGACTCAAATCCGGCTACCACGTGGGCAGTGGCAAAATTCTGTGTCACTGCAATGTCCACAAGAAAAAAACTGGTTACAGAATTATAGATGTCAACTGGTGCCTGTTTTTTGGAGGTATCTATAACAATTATTGGAAAAATACATTTACTCACATATTTATCAGCTCTCCACTCATGTAAATTATGGAATGACCCTAATGGTTTGAGATTATGTATTTTCATAACAGGGATGTTATTATTCATGATTAATGTCAGTATTATTTTTAATTTATTGTATGTCTATTGCTGGTCAAGGGCCATAATAAAGTTTCTTTCATTCATTCATTCATTCATTCATTCATTCATTCATTCATTCATTCTTCAGTAGCATGGTAGAAATACTAGAAACTAAAACTACAAAGTTTAGGAGTACCTTCCAAAAGAAACGAGTAACTATCTTGAACAGCAACATTACAAGCAATTACTTTGGGAAATGAGTTTTCTTTTGTGGAACATGATCAAGCAAAGGATGGCTGGCCATCTGTCAGAGATGATTTAATTTGGATTCCAGTATTGAACAAGGTAGCAAAATGGACACAGTGATCTCAATAGCTTCCAACTCTGATTCTATCACCATCAGAGAGAGTTTGGGGAGTTTCAGCATCCACTATAAACTAGATTCAGGGATCCCTAGTATCTATATCCAGTACTGAGTAAAGATGATAGGAACTATGGATGGACTCAAATGTTATTATCAATTTTAAAATATTGTATAAGCGTAGATGACAATTCAAATTCATTGTTACCCTTTGATTGATATAAAATGCCTCAACATATTTCAGATGACCTGGACATATAACATTTATTTTCATTCATAGAAACAGCCAGCCATCAACTAACCATTGAATATGAGCTAATATTGAAGATCTCTTATAGATATAATCATAATTTCAGGAATATGCATCAATCAGCCAAGAAGCTAAACTATTCATTTTTCTGAAATCATTTGTTAAAGTTAGCAATAATTCAAAACCAGTCAGTTCGAACAGCAGTTCTGAGTGTGAATAATTATTTTTGTCACTGAAAAAAAAAAACCATTCATTTTGAAGAAACTAAAAAAAAAGCTTACAGATTTCTTCAGCTTTCTGGAAACCCAAGTTTCAGTTCACATGCTGCATGAGTTAAAAAATAAATACATCATTGCTGTAAATATTTCTCTCTACCCTATAAACTTGTCTGCTCAAAAGCAATTCATATTGAGTCCAATGAGATTTAACACAAAGAATTTATCCAATTATTATTAGAGCTATGCAGCAATCTGGATCAGGGGTGAAATCCAGCAGGTTCTGACAGGTTCTGTAGAACCAGTAGCAGAAATTTTGAGTAGTTCGGAGAACCGGTAGCAGAAATTTTGAGTAGTTGGGAGAACTGGTGAATACCACATCTGGCTGATCCCAGAGTTGGGTGGGAATGGAGATTTTGCAATATCCTTCCCAGAAGTGGAGGAGGGAATTGGGATTTTGAAGTATCCTTCCCCTGGAGTGGGGTGGGAATGAAGATTTTGCAGTATCCTTTCCCTGCCACACCCACCAAGCAACGCCCACCAAGCCATGCCACACCCACCAAGTCACACCTAGTTGTTTAGGTTGTTACTGATTAGTTATGTGACCAAGGTCATATCAGAAAATAATAATATGCTATGCAATTATTTTTAGTAACCTCAGTGTGGCATCTGCATTTTTATATGGGTAAGTTATCTATCATAATCAGACAGCTAGGTGAAACTGCTGTTAGCAGGCTGAATACTTCTAGGTATTTTTAAGAGTATAATGACAGCAATATATTGTTAGCTACTACGCTCATTAAGGATGCAGCAAGAGAGTAATGAAGCTGTAAGCACTGGGGATTTCCATTCTTCAGAATCAAACTACAAATGGCAAGATTATTAATTAATTCTGCCTCCTCACATTTTAAGATCCTCTGCTTATGGATTGTACCAACTGTCTCAGAAGCTTGTTATATCACTGCAGAGGAGTAGGGAATTTTAGTAACAATAACCAAGGTTTGTGTGATGCCTTCCCTAATTTACAAGTTAATTTACCGATTCAATTGGTTTTAGTGTATATAATGATTTTATATTTTTATCTATTGAGTTAAATCAATCTCTAATTGTATTATTGTGATTGGCTGGTGTTTTTGTTTTATTGTCCACAGTCCTGAATTAGGGGCTGAACAACAAAAGCAGTAGAGAAATGTTATAAATAATTATGATTACTTATTTAGATATGTCAGGCTAAATGTAAGTATTTCCAGGAAGCCACAGTAATCACAATAAGAGAAGAATAGCAATGAAAATAGCCATAGTTTATCAATTAAAAGACAGTGAAAATGTTAAAGTTGCTTTTCATTTTCCTAAGAAGATGAAATCCTTCCTAACATATCTAACTAGGCTTTCTTCCTACTGGCAATCCATCCAAGGACATCCACTGCATCAAAGGTAACAAAGGATGGGCAACAAAGCCCCCCTTTTTTCTGTGTAATATGTGGCATATGTTTTAGACCCATTTCATTTTAGATGTGAAGAGGTAATCTGGGAATCTTGGTCCCAATGGATTTAGACATTTAAAGCACTAGCACATTAAAGTATAGTTTGGAAACAGATCTCCTCTGAAAATGTTGGAAAATTCACACAGACTCATCCCCCTTCCAGTTATACTTGGACTAGCTTATGTTTCTGAACAATCTTTAAAATGGATAAAACAATTTTGTGTGGTTCATATATCATTATTAGAACAATTATTAGTTGTATCATATTACGTTTAAGCTGAAAGAAAAGGATTTTTAAGAAATCTAGAGGGGATTCCCCAACTTATGTAGAGAATTTAAAGCCAGTGAATGATGGTCAAAATACTTACAGAGAAAGAAAGGCTGGGGTAGTACTGTCAACTATAATTAAGCTATTTGAGATGAGTTATGGTTAAAGAAATTTAACTACAGTATAATAAATAAAACTAATTAGCTTCAAAATTTAGAAGCTAACCTTTCATGTGCTACCTTCACCTACCCAACTCTATCAGGAAATCAAAGATTTGCCAAGCAACACCATTACTGTAAACCAGGTTTTAAAACATGATTTATTGAAAAAATATAATTAGCTAGCATGGTGCAACATGATAAGCCAAAAGCAAACAAAACCTATTATAGAACATCTCAATGGATCAGAGTAGGAAATAATTGAAATAGTGCAAGGATTACCTTCAGATTCTAATATAGCAGAGGTGGGTTTCAGCAGGTTCTGACCAGTTCTGGAGAACCAGTAGTGGAAATTTTGAGTAGTTCCGAGAACCGGTAGTAAAAATTCTGACTGGCTCTGCCCCATCTATTCTCTGCCTCTCAAATCCCAGCTGATCGGGAGGAAATGGGGATTTTGCAGTAACCTTCTCCTGGATTGGGGAGGGAATGGAGATTTTACAGTATCCTTCCCCTGCCATGCCCACCAAGCAACGCCCACCAAGCCATGCCACACCCGCCAAGCCACACCCACAGAACCGGTAGTAAAAAAATATGAAATCCACCACTGTAATACAGAATCATCTGGGGAACTCCTGCAATGATTGGAGTCCTTAAAGCCAATCTTACCTGACCTAATGAAATGGCAAGTGGCACATGATAGAAGAAATAACCTGAGATGTATACATGAGGCTAGGCAAAGGCATAAGAGCAAGCTCTGCCTTCAGACTAGATGTCAGCAGTATTAGGCAACTGTTTAATAGAAATGGGTCAGAGAATGTAATTATTTTTTTTTAGAAATTCTTATCTGAACACATTTAAAGAACGTAGGTACATATGCAATCAGATGCACTATTTTCCTTTACCATAATTTCTTTGTATAAAATATGTGCCTTCCTTATGCCGCTATTTGATGAGACTAAAGGCTACATGCAGTCATATTAAGTATAGTTTATTTTATGTTTGGTTTAGAACTCCAACATTAAGCTTCACAAACTACAGCTGGCAGCACAGTACTAAATGTAAATTCTGCTAATTTGTGATTTATTTAGCAAAGCCGTTGTTTGTCAAAAGGAACATTTTTCTTCTTTGAGAACAGTATAAAAAAGCTTAATGTCTAATCTCTGGCCTTCCCAGGAAATGTTATAGAAATGCTAGCTAGATTATTATGACCTGGATGAAATAAAGTCTGATCTGCATCCAATAGCATTTATTTTAATTTTTACAATCATTTAACACATGTTTTTGTGAAAAGCAAAGCTTGCTGCCTGAAGAAACAATACAGAGACTTTGCATCAACTGAGCATTCTCATTTATAGATAGCCCTTGATTAACAAGTTTAGTAATCGTTACAAAGTTATGATGACCTCAGTTTTTGGCAAAAGCAACCCATAGCTAATAATGGGTTTGTTTACCCACCACAATGCTTTGCTTAATGATCATCAGGGCTCCATTATGGTCATAAACTGAGTACTTTGCTCCATTTCAGAAATTCCATTTTGACATTTGACCCAAGCTGATCTCAGTCTTTCCTTTGTAATTTATAGATGAAGAAATTTAAGAAGCTCACCTGCTTCCTTCATTCCAAAGGCCCACAAGCAAATTACTACCTTATAGAATAGAATAATAGAGTTGGAAGGGACCTTGGAGGTCTTCTAGTCCAACCCCTGCCCAGGCAGGAAACCCCACATCACTTCAGACAAATGGTTACCCAACATCTTTTTAAAAAATTTCCAGTGTTGGAGCATTCACAAGTTCTGCAGGCAAGTTGTTTCAGTGATTATTTGTTCAAACTGTCAGGAAATTTCTCCTTAGTTCTAAGTTGCTTCTCTCCTTGATTAGTTTCCACCCATTGCTTCTTGTCCTACCCTCAGGTGCTTTGGAAAATAGTTTGACTCCCTCTTTTTGTGGCAACCCCTGAGATATTGGAACACTGCTATCACGTCTCTATATTTTGAGTTTGTTTTAGGATACCACTAAGTTATGTTTCCCCCCAAAAATTGTATTTAATTTTAATATCTAATTACTAATTCTCTTATTAACCAGTTTTTGTTATTAAAGTGTATTTTTTGTTAAAAAATACACTTTTAAAATTCACTTCAGTTTGGATGGGACATATCAGTGCCTTTGCCAAGATGATTCCCCGCAACATCAGGACATGTTGCCTTCTCTCATTTTTGTTACAAATCAAATGTGAAACATTGGAAAACAAGTCCTTGTTCGTTTTATTTAAACATGCCAGAAGAATAAGGATAAGTACATGTTTTCTGTCCTATCTTTTTCTAGATAAAGCATTTAAGGTGTGCGATTATTAATACAGCTATAGGAAATTTAACCTGATGAACTTTCCAATTGCCTTATAGGTGGTCCTCGACTTATAATCACAGTTGGGACCGGAAGTTCCATTGTTAAGCAGTGGGGTCATTAAATGAGTCACCTCAAAGCTAATTTTTATTAGAGATGTCATATTGGCACATCTGGGAAAACCCGAATCTGAGATCTTCTGGGTTTTCCTCACCCAAAAGAAAGTTCAAGTCCTTGCTCTTCACCCACATGTCCATCACATGAACCAAACAGGTACCCTCTGGAACAGAAGA
This sequence comes from Masticophis lateralis, assembly GCA_030761175.1. NCBI lineage: Eukaryota > Metazoa > Chordata > Lepidosauria > Squamata > Colubridae > Masticophis > Masticophis lateralis. The sequence goes on from JAUDYJ010000001.1 coordinate 70,932,203, forward strand.
TACCTCCTCATTCTTCTCAGCACAGCTGCAGGGCACAATGGCCTTGACTTTCTGGAAAGAATGTTATTTTGACTACATATCATCTTCACTCCATACAATCCCTCCTCCCATTTTACCACAGTAGAATTTGTGGCAGGCATGAAGTCTCAAAGGTAAAAGATGGCTTCCATATCCGACACAAAGCTTGAAACACAGAAGTTGGGAGATAATGTCACTAATCAAAGGGATTTCTCCGGTTGAAACTCATAGATGATATGAACTCGTAGATATTTAATAGGATTGTGTATCATTCATCTCACCGATACAAGACTGACTCAGCCTTTTATCCTTACGAGATCGGCAAAACAAGGACCCAGATTGTTGGGGGCAATATGCTGACTGCTTAGAGGGGGCTGTAAAATACTATGAAGCAGTATATAAGTCTAATTGCTTTACTGCTTTGGATAGGAAAATGGTGCAGAGAGTGGTAAGGATTGCAGAGAAGATTATTGACAGTTCACTTTCATCTATCCAGGACACAGGATATAAGCAATGCTTGACTAGGTTCCACAGGATTGTCTGGGACAGTACACATTCTTTTCACGACCTTACATTCTTTTGTTACCTTATATAATCAATAGCACTAGCAATAGCACTTAGATTTACGTATATACTGCTTTACAGTGCTTTACAGCCCTCTCTAAGCTATTTATAGTCAGCATATTACTCCCAATAATTTGGGTCCTCATTTTGCCCATCTCAGAAGGATGGAAGGCTGAGTCAACCTTGAGCCTAATGAGATTTGAACTGCCAAATTGCAGACAGCTGGCAATCAGCAGAAGTAGCCTGCAGTACTGCACTCTAACCACTGCACTACCACTGTGCCACTAGATAGATAGATAGATAGATAGATAGATAGATAGATAGATAGATAGATAGATAGGTAGGTAGGTAGGTAGGTAGGTAGGTAGGTAGGTAGGTAGGCAGGCAGGCAGGCAGGCAGGCAGGCAGGCAGGCAGGCAGGCAGGCAGGCAGGCAGGTAGTATATAGCATGTATATATGTGTGTTATGTATGTGGATACTTTTGACAGCAGACAACCTAATTTCATTTTTAATGTGTGCCAATGCGACCATAGTAAAAAATGACAATAAAAGTTATCTATCTATTTAAGTGTTGTTGCTATTTTGGATTGGATTAGTGGAAATGTATTTGATAAATGCAAATGCTCGGTAAGTGAGGAAATCAAAATCAATCAATTTTTGACAATATCATTTATATTTGCATGTAATACTATGGTGGGAGTGTTTACTTATTCATCCAAGTCACTGAAAAGAAACAATGGCTCACCTTGGAAAGATTACACAGAGAGAGTTATAGCTGTTCATTCAACCAATATTCTTTTATCTGCCGAACATTTTGATGTTTTGATTTGATGTTCAAGGCCAAACTCTCGCCTTGAACAACAATGCCTTTTTCAACATTGTTGATCAAAAAGCTCTCGCCACTATGTCCAATGTTTTTAATGTTTGTTTAATAAAAATTAATTTAAAAAAAATACTCTCACCAGGAGGAACCTCTGTACATTCAGAAGAAAGTATTTTGATAACCTATTCAGACATTAGTGACAAGAAGAAAGATATTTATATTATTACAATTGCTGCTGCCAGATCTCATTTGATATAACACTATCCATTTACAAAGGGCTTTAACCAGGAAAATAAGTAAAGGAGAAAATAATTTGTTAATTCTTAAGGTTTGCTGAATGTACTTCAAGATGAAAAAAATAGGCAATTGTGCATAATAGCACTAACTGACACCTTGTACTTCTTGGTAATAGTGATCCATGCCTTTGTTGATTATATCATTTTTAAACTATTGAAATGTATATTGGACTACTATGGAGGAGGACCTAACTGCTATAAAATGTGGTGACTAGACAGCTAACTGGAGCTTGGTACCATACTCCAGTCACATTAAATCATATTAAATAGCAATATTGGATAACAGTCTATTTCAGGCTCTGTGTCAAGTATTGCATTTGACCTTTTAATTCATAACTGTCTTAGGTCATGACAGTTTAGGGCAGGCATTCTCAAACTATGGCCCGCAGGCTGGATACGGCCAGCTAATGCAAAGTATCCAGCCCGTGGAGTGGTGGGATTAAGCCCCACCCCTCGCCATGGGCTTTATCTTCTAGTGAGCCAGCTGAGGGCCAGCTGAGGGAAAAGTAGCTCTGGGCTTGTAAAGTACTGTTTTAAATTAAAAGTCTTTTTCACAGCCATGCAAACCAGGGCTTGTGTTTGAATAAGTGGTGGTGGGGTGCAGCCTTTAAAAGCAACTCTGGGCTTGTAAAGTACTGTTTTAAATTAAAAGTCTTTTTCACAGCCATGCAAACCAGGGCTTGTGTTTGAATAAGTGGTGGTGGGGTGCAGCCTTTAAAAGCAACTCTGGGCTTGTAAAGTACTGCTTTAAATTAAAAGTCTTTGAAAACAATTTAAACAGGATCTTAGGAAGGAGAAAGGCAAAAAAAAATGGACTGTTAAATTGGCCACACCCACCCAATCACATGACCATCTAGCCACACCCAGCCAGCCAGTCCACCACCACCCCCAACAGTCTGAGGGACTGTGAATCAGCCCACTGTTTAAAAAGTTTGAGGACCCCTGGTGTAGGGTGTAGGAGACTCCCTGTTTCATTATGATTCTAGATGTTAATACCTTCAGAAGAGGTCCATTTGAAGACGGCTAAGCCACAAAGTTCTACTCTGATGTTCTCAAATACTCTTTTGGAAGTTGGAATTGATCCCTGGTTTCAGGAATGCATCAAGATGTATGTTGTTAAATTAGCTTTTGATTGGTTTTCATTTCTTTTGTATTCATACAATATTTAATTTTACATTTTGTTCTTTTCTGCAGCTGCAAATGGAATATAAATGGAAAAATAAATTAGTTTGTCCACTTTATTCTTCTCTGAACCACTAGTTCTTCCCTAAGGTAGAAGGCAAATAATTCCCATTTAGAATATAGAATAGAATCTAGAACAACAGAGTTGGAAGGGACCTTGGTCTTCTAGTCCAACCCTCTGCTCAGGCAGGAAACCCTATACCATTTCAGACAAATGGTTGTCCAATCTCTTCTTAAAAACTTCCAGTGTTGGAGCATTCACAACTTCTGAAGGCAATTGGTTCCACTGATTAATTGTTCTAACTGTCAGGAAATTTCTTCTTAGTTCTAGGTTGTTTCTGTCCTTGATTAGTTTGCATCCATTACTTCCTGTCCTGCCCTCAGGTACTTTGGAGAATGAATGACTTTTCCCTCTTCTTTGTGGCAACCCCTAAGATATTGGAACACTGCTATCATGTCACCCCAGTCCTTCTTTTCATTAAATTAGTCATATCCAATTCCAGCAACCATTCTTTATATATTTTAACCTCCAGTTCCGTAATCATCTTTGTTGCTCTTCTCTGCACTTTTTCAAGAGCAGGAGTTTCAAGCTCGATTTCATTGAGGGTCACATCAGGATTGTGTTTGACCTCAAGGGACTGGGTGTGTGTGTGGCCAGGCTGAGCTCTGTTTTCATGGCAGACCGCTGGAGCAGGCTGTTGCAGCCAAAAACAGAGCTTGTGAGAAGCACGCGCAACCCTTCTGAGCTCATTTTCGCTGACAGAGGCACTGCAGGTTGGTCCTTCATTGTTTCCAGTGTGGCCCCATGGACCAAATCCGGCCCACTGGCCTTGAGTTTGGCACCCCTGTTCTTAGAGTCTCAACATCTTTTTTACACTATGGTGACCAAACTGGATGCAGTATTCCAAGTTTGGTCTTACCAAGGCAGTATAAAATGGTATTAACACTTCACATGATCTTGATGCTATTCCTCTGTTAATGAAGCCTAGAACTGTGTTGGCTTTTTGGCAGTTGCAGCACACTGCTTGCTCATATTTAAGTTATTGTTCACTATGACTCCAAGATCCTTCTCACAGTTACTATTATTGAGCCGGGTATCACATATACTATACCTGTGCATTTGATTTTTTTTGCTTAAATATATAAATTTAACATGGAAGATTTTAACAAAACATTTACTTATAATAATGCATATTTTTGTGTAGAATTTCAGATAAAAATCTGAACTAGGTGGGGAAGGTATTAATTATAATGGATATTTCATTATGTACACTACAGATGAAGAAAAAAGAGGATCAAATCTCTAAGAAGCAATGTTATTGCTCTAGTTCATTCCTTAAGAAATTGTATGGGCTTCCTTAAAAATATATAAATAGAAAGTTATATTGTGTTTAGAATCATATACACATACAACCTACAAAAAGGAAAGAAAACAAGTACCTTTACAGGGAGGATACATGGGATGAGGGTGTGGCTAACTGATGAGGGCTTATAAACCTGAAATAGATCTATCTTAGTCTCCCAATAGGCAGCAGAGGGTCTGCTGGCTGCCAGAAAATACTACCAGTTCTGCGGGTGTGGCTTGGTGGGTGTGGTGTGGCTTGGTGGGTATGGTATGGCTTGGTGGGCTTGACAGGGGAAGAATGCTGCAAAATCTCCATTCCCACCCCATTCTGGGGCCAGCCAGAGGTGGTATTTGCCGGTTCTCTGAACTGCTTAAAATTCCTGCTAGTGGTTCTCCAGAACCTGTCAACCTCTGTGTGTGTGTGTGTGTATGTATATGTATATGTATATCTATATGTATATGTATATGTACCAAATTTATACTTATATAAATTTATATAAATTTATTTTTATACCAAATTTATATAAAATGGTTTGTCGTGAATGCGACTGCTTGAGAGCTCCTGGATTGGAGCTGAAAGGCGAAAGGGAAGCAGAATGCTCCCTCCCATATTGGGGTAGACCAGGTGCTTCTATAGAAAAACACTTATAGATTCAAATATTTGGAATGACAACAAAAAATAATCCTCAGAGAGCATCTCTATTTTAATTCCTATCAGGAGTAATCAAAAACTTTTCATTCCTAAAATATTTTTATTATCTAGCCTAGAACTGAATCTGGCAGAAGACTAAACAGGAAGGTGGTCTAGATGGGGGAATACAGAAACCACAAACAGTTGATAAGAATTGGCATGAGGCCTTGTTTTTTTAAAAAAAGGCTATTCCTTTTGCTTAGAATTATATATGAAGATTGTTAACTGAAAGAGTCAGTGAGTCATTGCTATTGATAACGAGACCATGAATCATTTTGGCAAGTATTTAATCTGCAAAACCTGAAGGTAATGAGAAAAATGCCAAAGCCTCTTCCCAGGGGTTTTGATAATCAGGAAGACTGAACAGCGGGTGGGGGGCACATCATATCAGATAAAGGATGACTGAAACAAGGATAACATGATTGGGACAACTCTTTGTTTTTAAAGAACTTCCGTATTTCTGCAAGAAAATGTCAAGAATTTTTTTTCTCTTATTCCTCTAATTTGTAATAAGTATGTCCCCTAGGATGGAGGCGGAGACTCTCTTGCTTAGTGGCTCTTAACCTTCAATCCACTTTTTGTTTTTTAGATAACTGAAAGATCAGCTTGCTTCCTACATTAAAAAAAAATAACCCTCTCTGTTGGACGGTCCTCACAAAAGAAGGGTGGCAGCCTGTTCAATAAATATTTTTCCTCTCCCTCCCCCTAGTTGGTTTTCCTTATGCATCCTAAGGCGAAAGAAAAAATTCCACACCAGTTCTGTTTCTGCCCTTTTATTTGGGATAGAAGATATACATGAATTCAGATTCATGTATATCTTCTATTCAGATCAAGGACAGATAGTCCTTGACTTAAAATATTTAGAGATCATTTAGAGATCATTCAAAGTTACAACAGACCTGAAAAAAGTGACATGACTGTTGTTCACACTTATGATGGTTGCAGCATCCCCATGGTCACGTGATCAAAATTCATAAACCTGCCAACGGTCTCATATTTATGATGGTTGCAGTTTCCCGGAATCATGTGATCCCCTTTTGCAACCTTCTGACAAGCAAGGTCGATGAGGAAGGCATATTCACTTAACAACCATGTTACTGACTTAACAATTGTAGTGTTTCACTTAACAACGCTGGCAAGGAAGGTGGTAAATCACTGTGTTCACATCAGGGGTGGGTTTCACTTACCTTTGCTACCGGTTCACTCGCTCGTGTGCACTCACTTTGCTCACGTGCAAGCCATGTCTGCACAAGCACAGAAGCTTCTGTGCATGCACAGAGCATATTTGGTGACATCCAGGTGAGTGGGCGGAGCCTCCCGCTGCTGCTGCTACCAGTTCACCGGAACTGGGGTGAATTGGTAGCAACCCACCACTGGTTCACATAATGAATCAGGATGCTGCTAATTTGATGATAGAATGGAACGGAACGGAACGGAACGGAACGGAACGGAACGGAACGGAACGGAACAGAACAGAACAGAACAGAACAGAACAGAATAGAATAGAACTTTATTGTTACTTTAAATGTACACTAATACATTAAAATGAAATTTCACTGCATTCATTGTATTCAGCTCTCAAAGGATAACCATTACGCATATACCCACATACACACACCTATATAGTATGACGCAGAAAATATCACTGTCTAGTTCAAATGTGTACATATACATGACGAAAAAATGAGAATCCTTCAACTTTACAAGACAGATGGCATAAGGAACAAAGCTGTTACAGATCCTAGTAGTCCTGCTATAAATACTTCAAAACCTTCTGCTAAAGGGGAGCAACAGAAACAGATCATGAAGTGGGTGTGTGGGGTCTCTAACAATCCTTCAAGCTCTAAGCACATAGTGCTTGTATGTAGCATCCTGAATAACAGGAAACGAGCTTCCTATAATCGTCTCAGCTGTATTTACCACTCTCTGTGTGGACTTTCTATCTGAGGCACTGCTACCACGAAACCAAATAGTGATACAGTTTGTTAAAACGTTCTCAATCATGCCTCTGTAAAAAGCGGCCAGGACAGAAGAAGAAAGATGTGCTCTCATCATCTGATGCAGGAAATGCAAACACTGATTTTCATGGTTCTCTAAAGATAATATATGAAGAGACTATCAGATTGTTATTTATCTGCACCCCCAGAGACTTAATCCTGTTGACCACCTCCACAACTGAAGCCTTGATACAAAGTGTAGTATAACTATGCCGGTTCTTTCTAAAGTCAACAATGAGCCGCAGTGACACAGTGGTTAGAGTGCAGTACTGCAGGCTATTTCTGCTGATCACTGGCTGCCAGCAATTTGGCAGATTGAATCGCACCAGGCTCAAGGTTGACTCAGCCTTCCATCCTTCCCAGGTGGGTAAAATGAGAACCCAGATTGTTGGGGACAATATGCTGATTCTGTTAACTGCTTAGAGAGGGCTGTAAAGCACTATGAAGCGGTATAAGTCTAAGTGCACTTTGTTTTATTAACATTCAAAACCGAGTTATTTTTATTGCACCAGTCCACCAAAGCCTTCACTTCCTCCTGTAAGAATCTTCATTGTCATCCTGGATAAGACCCATCACTGTTGTGGAAAAGGCCACAAGTTTAATAACTCTCTCATTTAACAATTCATTTAATAACTCTTTCACTTAACAACAGAAATTTTGAGCTCCGTTGTGGTTGTAAGTCAAGGACTACATGTATTGAATTTTTATCCTATCTTTCCATCTAAGCAGACTGCTCAAAGATAACTGAAAGAAGCATCCGCATGAATATCACCATCCATGGCTGGTGAACAGAACTGATGAAACGTTGACACAATGCAAATTCTGTCACTGTTGTGTCATGGCATGAGCATGCAAGCGGGGAGAGACATCACTGGGGCATCACAGTGTCTATATGTGGATACCTACCTTACATTTGTTTCAAATATGAGCCTTCTTTTCTGCTCTGAAATCATACTCTGTTAGAATATCATATACAAGGTCATATTTTTTTCTACAGTTCAAAATAAGCAAATGCTATTCTTGCTGATTTTAAAAATGTAATGTTAAATGAAGATGTCTGCCAACAATACAATATGTCTTGGCAGGCCTGTCTGATTGAAGCTCTCTTTTGAGAGCAGAAAGATTAACAAGAAAATTAATATATTGAAGGATTATAGGACACAAGATACTCCTAAAAAGGACATTGATTTTCATTTGTTAAATGAAAAATTAATTTTACAAGTTCATTTTTGTTACCAGCACCTTGGGCATTAAGCATTAAATTAACCACATTATGCTGTACATTAATTAGCTTAGAATAATGTGAAAAAATATAGAATGGAGAAACTTGTAAAACTTGTGGCCTTTTACACTGTAGTCAAAACATAAAATTAGCTGCATCCTGATATAAAATTCATTATGTGGACAAAGTGTTGTAATTTGGTTCTGCATAATAATCTAAATCAACCTTCTCCAACATGGTGTCTGCAATTTCCACAGCTATGCTTAATGGGAATCTTGGGATTATATTGAAATACTGTTTTTAAAAAAATCAGCACATAAAATACTAATTGCTGACCCATTTATAACTCATACAGGGAAATATATGTGGATTTGTTCAGCATACTTGAAAATAAGCCTACACAAAGTACAATGTCTTATTTAATGCTAACAATGTCACTGCATTTTTATATTTACCAGCAGAGCTATTATTTCTGGATTGTCAGACTTACCATAGTTTGCCAAATTTCTTATCAGCATCTACTGCGCATGTCATGCATTCTTTTACTTTTTTTAGAAACTTTCCTTTGTTCTCCAACCAACTAAGGTCAGGCTGGGGATTCTTTGCCAACATGTAATCTAATTTAGATAGTGAGATGTCTTTATTTTCTTACAATAAATATCTCATTGTGATATTCTTGGTGACCAATGAGATTGATTGGTTGTTTGCTGAAGTTTCATTACCAAACTAGGAAACATCTTCAATCAGCTTGTGCCATTCATGTGTTTTGAAATCCAGATAATTTAACACATGAAGAGATTCAACAAACTCAGAAGTCCACACAAGCCCACTTTGTGTTGATGTCCCCAAGGGCTCCAGAGACACTTGTCCATTGAGCATGTTCTACAGAAAAAGCCAGATTGGGTGACTAAAGAACCAAGTAATGAGGGAGCCCAAATCACATGGAGATCAATGTTCTGGCAGTCATATCTGTAAATCCTTCCCTCCTGCAGGCCTTCACACTCAACACAGAAATACTTGCAATATCTAATAACATTTTAATGATGTTAACTTGGGACATGACCAACAGAATCTTGGGACATCAACAAAGTTGAGATGGCCACACTCCAATACAAAGGATCAAGATTTTAATTCTGTTGTCATGATTTTAATTGTGTTGTCATGATTGCCATCTTGACTTTTTTCACTTCTCCATCAGAAGCTCCTGACACATCTTTTCTGATCCATTCACATTCAGACTTGTGAACTTGGTTTCGGAGTTCTTAAATTCTAAAATTCTACAGAGTTTATTTCCTTCCCATCTCTTAACCTTCCAGAAAGAGTCCACTGTCATACCATTTCATTTTTTTCTGGTGTGGCTCATTTTTTCATCCTTGCTATGCTACTTTCTCTATACAGTTTTCTTTCCTTCCATTCATCCAAAACTAATTTTAGATTCAAATCTCCTGAAATTAATCCCCTAAATTCTCTCTCTCACACACACACAAATGCATACTGAGTCCCTTCCAATTAATGTAACTGAATGTTTTTTTTTCTCTAATGAAAAAATGTGGGACATTAAATAAAGAATAACCTCCACCCTCAATTTAATTAATTTTGTCCTAATCACTTTATCCTAACAGATTAATTTTCAGGTGAAATCCATCAAACCAGTCTCCCTTCAGTTATCCCTGATAATAATTTAGTCTCTACTCCAAAATAAGAGCCATAATTTTCTTTTCTGTCCCAAGCGACTTTTCAGTGAAGAATATAACAATATCACAAACTGTAAATTTGCATATTTAGGAATCCATAGAAGATTTGGAGAAGGGAGAGGACAAATGAACTGAGCAACATGGACTCATTGTCAAACAATATGATTTATATACATTCATCAAATGTCTTGATGTGTCGGATTTATTAGAAAACCACATCATTTGCACAATGACATAATACCCTGATGTCATGTAGCTGACCCTAGGACAATTTACTGTTCAATCTAAAAGTGCCTGCAGTTATATTCCAAATAACTTCTTGAGCTTTATCATAAATTATCCATAAAGTACAATAAAGCCTGGAATGGTTAATAGAAACCCATTGTGGGTTGTCTAGAGGAATTTCATATAGATTGCTCCAGGGTGCCTTTTCTTCTTAGTCTTCTTAAAGATGGTGCTGCCAAATTGGGTGTCCCTCATTGAGGCAATAATCCATTGCTGGATAATTACTTGAATATCATGCAAAAATTTAGAGCTGCTTTTGATGATTTGACCCCAAACAGTAAGAGCAAACTGGGAGATTTGCAAGTGAAGCAAGGGAATCCCAATCTAGGTTTCCATATCTGATTTCCAGATATATGCCAGATATATGAGATGGGGATGATCTTGCTGTGATTGATCAGTTTTGAGAAAGATTTGGCATGAGTTGAGAAATGAATTAATGAGAAAAAGGACACTAGAGAGTTCCAATGTTTAGTATTTTTTTTTAAAAAAGTTTTTATTAAATAAACATTAAAAACATTAGACACAGTGTGACCATCCTGATTTTGTCATTTCCATAAGTATTTTTAACATAACAACCAATATAATTACTATTTAGTATAAATTACTGCTCTGATCTAATAAACATATCTCTTGTCCTCATTTGTATATTTGCCTAAATATTGTCCATTTTCATTTCTACAAATCCTAGATCTTGTCTGCTCTGACTCCTTTTCCTCCTTTCCAACCATTGGTACAGTTTGTTCCAGATTTCATAGTATTCTGCCTTGCCCTTATTTTTATGTTCCTGTGTCAGCCTGTCCATTTCTGCACAGATCAAGATGTTCTTTATTATTTCTTCTTCTGGGGCAATTCCTTCATTTTTCCAGTATTGCACATAAACCAATCTTGCTGCTGTTATGACATGCAGCATTAAGTATATCAATCCTTTGCCATATTTCTCTTCTATAATTCCTAGTAGGAATAGTTCTGGTTTCAAATCTATGTTTTGGTCTAGCATCTCTTCCAACCATGTCTTTATCTGATGCCTAATTCCCTAGCATTTGTACATAACCACCACATATGATGAAAAGATCCTAACACTGAGTTACATTTCCAACACTGCAGTGATAGATTCCTGTTCATTTTTGCTAACCTTGTCGGTGGAAGGTGCCACCTATAGGACATTTTATATAGATTTTCTTTGTACCCGGTGGCTAAGGTTACTGTAGTTTCCTGTTTCTCTCCCATAAGTCTTGCCATTTGTCCAGATCAATATTGTAACCAAAGTTTTGGGCCCATACTACCATGGTATCCTTCACTTGTTCTTCCGCCATTTTATATTCCAGTAAATATTGATAAGTTTTCTTTATTGCCTTTTCATCCATTCCTAACAACATTTTGTCTAGCCCCATTAATTCTTTCTTAATACCCATCCAATGTTTTGTATTAATTGATAAGTGATTGGAGAAGTTGATTATTAATCTATATTTATTGAATTATTTTTGTAGTTTTGCATATTTTAGCCATGTGCCTATTATTTTTGTGTTGAGCGATACTGGAGGCTTATCATAGCTGGGTCACCTAACTTACACTTGTGAGTGAGCAATTTCCAGTGATTGGCATAGATCAATAGGATTTTCTGGGGACAAACTATACCTCTCTAAGCATTCTTTCATTGTCTTGTTCTTGTTTTTTCTGTCCAAAGCAATTTGATCTTGGATCAAAACTTCAGTCAATGTAACAAAGCTGCAGGACTTACATTTTAGTTCAGGTGTTATAAATTCTTCAGCTGACTGTCTCTTTTTGTAGACATGACCTGCAGACAATTTTTTCCATCAGTTACTTTCTTCCCCCACAATACATTGGGGTGGGAGGTTTTCAACTGTGGCAAATATCAACTTCTTCAGCTACTCTGTGTCCAAATATGCTTTAAATATACAGGAAACTATCAACTGATGTCTCCAATTCAGAGCAGAATGGAACTGATTTCATGCCAAGCAGGTAACCATCTATTATCATAGCAATTATGGTATTTGCTTCCTGATTGTAGAAAAGTCAGTTTCCCTCCACCTCCCATCTTCTGCATTATTTGTCTCAGCTTGATTTACCATGAAGCAGGTTAAAATTATTTTTTTTATGTGTGATTGTCATTTTTAAAATAATTATTTAAGCAATCTAACTGTCAAATAGAAAATATTGCTATGTTTTCCATCCCCTATTTCCTACTGTGCAGCCCCAATTTCTAGTCAGCCACCAGTTTGCTGAGAGTAAAAGAGACAGGCAGACAGACAGACAATTATTTAGTGTATGATGAGAAGATGAGAAAGAGAAGTAAACATAAACACATAACCCATATAATTATATTATAAAACCTCTATAGGGGTACAACAGTGACTTCATAATTGGATGTCTAGTTCAACTATCCAGGTGATCACTTCTGGCATTGCTTCATGGAGATCTTCTAGGGAACCACAGAACACATGGCAATCTTACACAATATGTTTTAATAGTTTGCATATTAGCCCCATAGTTGCAACAAGAGGGATCTTTCCAGTCCCTTTAATAAAAGGCAGAGACATGTCTCCCAGTGTCACACCTAATTCTATTCATATAGCAAATCATATGCATTTTTCTATAGGTGGTAGGTAAAACAAATAAAGCAATGTCTGTGGAATACCTATCCTCATCCACCAAATTGTTTCCTTCGTGGAGCAGAATACACCTGGGATCCTACTTTCCATCTCTATTGTGCTACTGTTATGTACATAAAAGAGATAAGGCTGGGATAACTTAAGTCTCTTCTTCCCTATAGATCGTCTCCATTAGCTCTAGAAACTTCTGGGCCTTTTGATATATTAAATTAGACATTAAAATATTGTAGATTGTTGAAACTAATGCACATATCTTTTGACTGGCTTTTGACCTATGCTTGCCAGTGAAATGTTTTCATCTGTCCACCTTAACCCACACACCAAGAAAGGGATGGTCTTTATTTATTACCATTGGCATTCAAAATTATCTATGTAGAAGCATGCATCTAGATTTATTCTTCATAGATAATTCAAACCTTCATTACTCTTAATTTGTTTTTTATTGGGTTTCCAAATACAGACAAAACAATACTCAGGGAAAACAAATTACAAAGTATTGCTTCTGAGAAATTGTGTAATAGAATTGTAAAAAATAATATATGTTAATAAATAAAAATGGAAAACCACAAGAGGAAAGAAAATCAAGAAAGGACAATAAAACACTGAAAAATAGATGTGATGTCTTGCCCCATGAGAGCTCAGCCAGCATTGCTAATAATTGAAGATTAGGAATGCAATCTATGATGCAGAGATTAATTTTTCTTTTGAAAGACACAGAAAAGAGATGAATAAGAATGTTGAGATCACAAATATTTTGTTGAACAGGGATCAGCAAACAGCCAGAATGATGTTTGTAATTCATAATTCAGTCACCAAAACAAATATACCAGCTTTTACCTCAATAGTTGTGTCATGTGTTCTGTTACTGCTATTTTCATTTCAAATTTCAGTTTCATTTTTAACACATATTTTTTTGATTATTGTTCTTTTATCATACTAAAATTCATGGGCTGAATTGAAAAACATTGTCAGCAAGATCATATATTTGAATCATAAAGCTGATTTTCTGTTTGAAGCAGGAGTGGGTTCTACTTACCTTTACTACCAGTTCTCAGTGGGCTGCGTGTGCACTCTTGCTTCGCACATGCGTGCGTGCGTGCGCTCTTCTGCACATACACAGAAGCTTCTGCACATGTGCGGAAGTGTTTTGATGATGTTGGGATCAGTGGGCGGAGCCTCCCACCAGTTTTACTACTGGTTCTATAGAACCAGTGCGAACCGGGGGCAACTCACCCCTGATTTGAAGCCTTCAACTTGCAAGATCTTACCCTAACCCTAACTTCTCATCGGTTTCATTATCTTCCATTATCTTTTAAAATGCAATATGCTTTTCAAAATTGTTAGTAGAGATTCTCAGTCATCCAGATCATGGTTGTCCCAAAGATGCTTTTCCAAGAGGCAACTGGACTTTCTGGAGTGTTTTTTTTTCCCCCTTTTGAAGATGTTTTGCTTCTCATCCAAGAAGCAAAGTCCAGTTGCCTCTTGAAAAAGCACCTTTGGGACTTTTCAAAATCATGTACTACTTTTCTGACCACATACTCTGTGTGTGTGTGTGTGTGTGTGTGTGTGTGTGTGTGTGTGTCTGTGTCTGTGTCTGTGAGTGTGTCTGTGTGTCTGTACCAAAAGAGCATTTAGGAGCATTCATCTCAGCAACCATCTTGAGAGTTGATCAAATTGGATAAACCATAGCTATTGTCAAACAGGAAAGCTGAAATAACTTTTTTTTTTTACTTCTGGCATCTGATATAGAATGATTTTGTCCTATATATTCTCCCAAACCAGCATATAGATTGAGAATCAATTGCCTGTTATTACTGAAATTCTAAAATTAAAACCTGGCACAGTCCTAATATTAATATTTCATAAGCATGCAAAATGTTAGATTAATACTGACATCATTATGCAAGTATATTATGTTCACACAGCAAATTATGGAGACAGTTATATCCAAAATTAGATATTTTAACGCTATGTATTTGATAGACATATTTAAAGATATCTAATCTTTAAATGGCTAAATGGCTTGGAAAAGAAGCAACTATAAACTTACCATAAAGTCTAGAAAATACTATCAAATATAATACATCAGAAAATAAATTATTCATTGGCCAAATTGTAATAGCTAAAAATCACAGGTTAAGTGTGTTTCTGCCAGATGTGATATAAAATCATCTAAAAGTTTTGAGATTAAAGCTGAGAAAGATCACCCTGTCAGTGGTGGGTTTCACATTATGTTATTACTGGTTCGCCCCCGCACTCATACTCACTTTTTGTGTGTGTGCGCCCAATTTGCGCGCACGCCTGCTTTCCGCACATGCGCTTTGCTCATGCACGTGCCTTTTGCGCATGCACCCGGCCTCAAAAATGTGCCTAAATAGGATGGCATAGAGCCAGGGCGGGTAGGCAGAGCCATCCATGATTTCCACTACCAGTTCGGGAGAACTGGTCCAAACCAACTGAATACCACCTCTGCACACTGTTCTACACAAGCAAAGGACAGGCAAAATAAAATATAACCTAAATATAACCCTAAAATAATTATTGCTAAATTCTGTATACATACTGAACCATTAAATGGAATATGAAGTTCTGTGTATTATGCATCAAAGGGAAAGTGGTTTAGAAAATGTATGTTACATATTCTGTGATTTAAAAAATATTTAAAATAAAGTTACGTTTTCAAAAAAAGATATTATCTACAAATTGACCGATAAAATGTTGAAATTGTACAATGAATGCTATTCTCCAAGTTTAAGTTCCCAATCAGAGATTGTTGGTTCTGTCTTTTCCCCAGTGGAGTGCAAAGTTTGTTTGTGCAGCCGTAAGCATGTATCTTAATAAATTATGGTACTTTTTTATTGATGTTCTCTGGTATTACAGCTTTCAAAATGTGATTTCATTTTAAATTTAAATCCCTAAAACTTTATGAATGTGTATTTCTTTTTAATACTCCAGGGGGGGTTATATGTCTATCACATATGGTAATATGTTCCTTCTATCTCAAGGCATTTCTAGCATTCATTAAAATATGGTTTTTGCCTGTTTGGGCAACTATTGACAGTTGAATACCATCTGTAAAACATTTTATGCTAATTCTCTCTCATACCATAGTTTATGGTAAATTTTATAGATTTGCTCCATAGTTCTCCCCACTGTTGTACTGAAACTATTGTCTTGAAGTTTTGTACATATTTAGGGACAGTTAGATAGCGTAGATGTAGATTTAGTTAATTTATTTTCTGGTAGAAATAGGAAAGAATATAGGTAATGATCAATTTACAACTACAAATGGGCCCAAAATTTCAGCTGCTAAGCAAAACAGTTATTGAGTAAACTTTGCCCCATTTTACAACTTTTCTTGCCACAGCTATTAAGTGAACGGTTACTGCAGGTTAGTAACAAGTTAGTAACACGGTTGTTAAGTGAATCTGGCTTCCCCATTGACTTTGCTTGTCAGAAGGTTATAAAAGGTGATCATACGATCCCAGGACACAGCAACTGTCATAAATACAAGTCAGTTGCCATGCATTTGAATCTCGATCAGATGACCATGGAGATGCTGCAACAGTCGTAAGTGTGAAAAATGGTCATAAATTACCTTTTTCGGTGACGGTCACTAAACTTCAGTGGTCACTAAATGAACTGTTATAAGTTCATACAGGACTACCTGTATCTTGACATTGCAAAAGCACATCTTATCACTGGCTCCAAATACATCAAAACTCATATTTTACTGGACAAATACTTCATCCACTTTTTGCTTACCACAGTCTTAATGTGATGATATGTTGGAACAAAAAAGCCCTAACCCAGCAGTAATTATAGAAGGATGAGTTGACTCATTGTCTGTTGTGGCCCGTCAGTGGCCTGTGCATATTGCAGCTGATTCCGACAACGAGGAGGCTGGTGTGGTGCTGCGTCAGCAGCCTGTGCAGCTGGTGCTTGAGTCGGACAGTGAGGAGGCTAGAGAAGATGTGGTGCCAGAGACAGGGATTCAGCCAGGGTCTTCAGAACCTCCAGAAGCTCCTTTAAGTGAAGGGGACGAAGAGGAGGAACCTCTTCTCAATGCACGGGCGCGCAGAGCTGCCAAAAAGCAGGAGTGGCTCCCCAGGAGGAGGTCTCCTCGAGAGTAAGGCTTGAGGCTAATTAGCCACTCCCTTAGCCTATTTAAGAAGGAACGCCACTTGCAACAAGCTGTAGAGAACAACTTTAGTTCACTCTCCTTTCGTTTCTGCAAAATTGCTTCTGGGCTTTCTGTCAACTCTAGTAAGACTATGATTACCTTAACTTAGAATTCTGGTAGGCTATTAAGACAGTTCATTAACAGCCTTTGAATGATAAAGACTAAGTTATATGAGTAAAATAAGCTTTGTATAGAGTTCGTGTGTGCTGTGTTCTTTGGGGTCCGTAGCTGAGGCAGAACATTGTCTGGGCATTTGCATTCTCTCATTTCCCTCAAGAGGAACAAAAGGGCTTCATTTCTTCTCAGTGATGTTAATACATTGCAAGATGTGATGGGCAACATTAATAACATGTAGTGAATTTCAATTCTCCATGATCTTCAGCTAAGCAGGGATCGTGCTGTGAATGACCACTGCAGTAGATGGACATCTGCCACCAATACCTTCCCCAATTGTCAAAAGGGGCTACTTCATATAGGAATGACACTTATACATTTCAGGAGAATTGGACTGATTCAATGAGTCATTCACATCTGGAAGATAATTAATAGAGCAGTGGTGGCTCTGTGGTTAGAATGGAATACTGCAGGCTACTTCTGCTGGCTGCCAGCTGCCTGCAATTTGGCAGTTCGAATCTCACCAGGCTCAAGGTGGACTCAGCCTTCCATCCTTCCGAGGTTGATAAAATGAGGACCCAGATTATTGGGGGCAATATGTTGATTCTGTAAACCGCTTAGAGAGCACTGTGAAGCAGTATATAAGTCTAAATGCTATTGCTATTGCTAATAGGGAAATCAAAATTTGTGAACAAATAATGGCTTTTCTTTGGTATGAAAACTTCTGGATGCCATCTGAAATATTTTTACCTAGAGCAATTTACTGGTCAAATAATAAACATATAGGGCAGAAATTTGTTCATTTGTTAATAAATAAAAGGTGTTTGAAACAAGACTGCTTTTCAGCTATATCATTTTAAAACATTTTATTGGGCCTAGAAGTTGTTATCATGAATACAAATCAACCCAGGCTTTCTGCATAATAAACACAGGTTCAGTTGCTTTTTTTTTTTTTTTTAAGAAATCACTTTTTTTCCCCCGGTCTGTCTTTTTGAAGCCATCCAGTGGCTTGATTTGATGAGGATTTAGAGATTGTGTTCTAAAACATAATAAAAAATACGGAGCCTTTGCATTAACCATTAGACTGCATTCAAAAAAACAAGGAGGAAAGCATTTGTTTACAGTCCTTTTAATTAACATTATCTGTGGTACACAGCAAAATAATGTGAATCATGAAAAACTAATGCAATATTTAGTTTCAGGTAGCATTTACACTTCTGAACTTGTGCTTCTCATAATTAATCTAATATGATTGGCAAATGTTATGAGATCTCATATAAAGCCCATTCGGTTTTATTTAGGTTATTTCAACAATGAGACTGTTTTTGCATTATTAGTCTCTGAGTTGGAATGTACAACAATGGGGGGACAGAGTAAATTATATTTATTTGGCTAGTAAGCATAAATGCCTTGATAAAATCAATGGAGCAGTATATTGGGTGCATACAATTAAAGCCTTCTGTATAAAGACTTTGCCGTTCGTATGAATGAAATGGATGGAAACTAATCAAGGAGAGAAACAACTTGAAATTAAGGAGAAACTTCCTAACAGTGAGGACAATTAACCAGTGGCACAGCTTGTCTTCAGAAGTTGTAGGTGCTTCATCACTGGAGGTTTTTAAGAAAAGACTGGACAACCACCTATCTGAAATGGTATAGGGTCTCCTGTCTGAGCAGGGGGTTGGACTAGAAGCCGTCCCAGGTAGCTTCCAGGTCTATTCTGATTGATTGATTGATTGAAGTTTATGCGTGATCCTGATCCTTCACACCTCATGGTTAGGGATATATCATCATGGAGAAAATCTATGTGGATGCTAGGAGCTGAAAATGACTTGATAGCACACAATCAATCAGCCAATCAAAAGAAATTTAAGAAGAATCAGCTGTAGACAGATCTGAACAACTTTTTATTTATTTTTATTTTATTTATTTGTCAAGCATGAATAAGATAACATATAAGTATAAACATGATTATGAATACAGGAAATGGATACGAATAAATGGGGACAGTAGGACAGGGACAGTAGGCAAGTTAGTTTTATCCAACAGATGTTTTGAATAAACTCACAGCAGCCTTTCAAAGATGACCAAGAACAGGACATCAGGAAGCTATTAGTGGACAAATAATGGTGAGAAATAAGTAACCAAATTTATTGCTACAAGATTCCCCCTAATGCAAGCTCTCACTTGTGCCTAGTTGGACTCACTCTTTGTCTTCCTCTAGCAGCAATTTATCTTCCACCAGTTCATTGACCAAGAAAACCAGGAGGTCTGCCAAGACCCACCCACATAGATCATCCAAGGCTGCTGTTGGTTGCTCAAAGTATAGCCAGTTCTCATTTAGTAACCACAACTGGGATTGGCAATTCAGTCATTCAGCAAAGCATTCCCTAAGTGAAACTGTGCTTACAATCTTACTTCAGTTTTTCTTCACTATGCAGACTCACAAAGGTTTTAAATATGAGAATTGGTCACAAATTTAGTTTTTTCATTACCATTGTAACTGTGAAAAGTTGTTAAAGAAGGATTATTGGTAGTGACTGGACTATTCGTACTGACTAAAGCCTTAGTTTAACTGTGCACCAGAGGTTCAGGAACTCCTCCAAATTCCTTCTGGAAGACCATGGATTCATTAGAAGCCTGGGCTTACTTTCTGAATAACTCCCTCATCTCTGCAGTGAGGAGTAAACACAGTAAACTATATACAAAAAGGAACAATCCATCTATGCAAGGGACTAATACATCATCCTCATCTCCAAATCCCATTCTTGCTGCTCCCAGACAAACCCTGATCTAAGGTGTGACTCCCACTGAGGTAGAGTGACACAGATATATCACTTACTACCTGTGCCTGTTACTACCCTAATCTGCAGTTTTCTGAACACTGGTTAGTGGCACACTATTTCTCTCTTTATTTGAAACTGCTTTCATTGCACAGCGATAGTTTTCCTACTTATTTTCTCATCAGGAAAACAAAATGCCTGGTCCAGTCATGAATGGAACAAATAAAATAAATGAGTGCCCAGGTGCGACTGTAAAATGGAGCAATAATAAAAGAACCTAATTCCCAGTCATTTCAGACATGTGCCTAATTTTGATTTCCTATAGTTTTGAAAGCAAGCGGCACCTTCAAAATCTGATTTGGATTTATCTCAAGCATTCCATTTCTGTGATCATCTCAAATGGCATACATATTGAACAGCAATGATGAAGTACTGTACATGTTTGCTGTAACTATAAAGTAAGTGGGAAGATAAAAGGAAGAATATACATTCAATAAATTAATAAAAAAGCAATAGTTTTCAATTTCAGACAGCTGAAGAAACTTAGACCATGAACTCTTATCTATCTCTATCAATACATCATAATCTATCTATATTACCTATAACCCTATCAATATCTACATATATCCAGTGGTGGGATTCAGCCAGTTCGCACCACTTCGGGAGAACCTGTTGTTAACTTTCTGAGCAGTTTGGCAAACTGGTTGTTGGTAGAAATCATTAGGGCAGAGAACCAGTTGTTAAATTACTTGAATCCCACCACTGCATCTATCTATATCTTTGTATTTATATATGTATACACAAATATGAATATTACAAAAATGCACACATATACACATGCTACACAGAGGAAAATCAGATATTAATATTATACAGTATTAAGGAAATATTGACAGCCCATAATCAATCCAATTTTTGTAAATTCCTATTCATGGGATAGTATTATAAAATATCAATATCATAAACGTAAGGCCAAAGCTTTGAAACCTAGTGAAAAAAAGAATGCACAATGCACAAGTGGTTTGCACACCAAACCGCTATTTAGTGAAAGAGTCACTGTCCAAAAACAGAACTCAATGGAATTTTCTCCTAAATTCTTATGCATGCCCCATTTATGGACCTCTTAGGAATGGGGTGACGTCCACAGTAGATAGTTTAAGTTTGAAGCTGTGAGGGTTAAAGGATGTAACAACAGACTCAGGTAGAGCATTCCAGGCATTGATCATTCTGTTGCTGAAGCCATATTTTCTGCAATCGAGTTTGGAGTGGTTTACCTTGAGTTTGTACCAATTGTTTGCCTATGTATTATTGAGGTTGAAGCTGAAAAGGTCATTGACAGATAAGATGTTGTAGCAGATAATTTTGTGTACTGTGCTTAGATCATACTGAAGGCAGCACAGTTCCAGATTGTCCAAGCCCAAAATTTCAAGTCTGGTGGCATAGGGGATTCTATTGTGAGTAGAGGAGTGGCGTACTCTTCTTGTGAAGTACCTCTGGACCCGCTCAATCTGTTGTTGCACCTGCATGCTGGAAGCCGAGCTTTCCAAGAACAAGAATGCTACCCCAGACTTGCCTTTGTGAATTGCTGAAAATCCCTGTGGAACTCACTGATTACATTGCTGAAGGGCAGAATTCTAACTTAGATACCAAGCCCAGCAGGGAGAAGATTTCTAAGATAACAATTTAGGCAGGATCCATTGGAGAGTTCACAGCTTGAGGAAGGAGTTCTGAGGGTGAAATCTTTTGAAACACATTTTGGACAGATCCTTTGAAGCCCATTACAGTAAACAACCTGTAGTTCTTTTTCATGGTTATCTCTGCATGCAGCACCTGTAAGGAGTTCTTAGTCACCAACATCTAGTGAAAACGTTATACACGGATAAATGTATCAAGTTTTTTTATGGTATGAAAGACTTTATTTGATTTATTAGACATTTATTGCATGAGGGGTGGGTTCTACTTACCTTTACTACCAGTTCGCAATGGGATCACGTGTGCACGCACCTTGCTTCTGTGCATGCGCAGATTGCTTCTGATGATGTCAGGGTCAGTGGGCGGAGCCTCCCACTGGTTTTACTACCGGTTCTATAGAACTGGTCCCAACTGGGGCAACACACCACTGATGTGCATGCCTTCAGACAGACGGACAGAAACAAGGAAAATATGGAACCCCTTCGTGAGTTATACTCTCAAGTGGGTAAGATTATGATTTTTTTTTCATCTGGAATTTTAAGTACTTAAGGATTGGGATATAGAAACTGATACGTAGCATCTGCAAAGTGTCAGCAGCATTAATATGGTAGTACACATGAAGGTGAATACAACTTGTTTCTACATTATGTTTTGTTCTATTTGGGACTTTTAGATGCATGTAGCCAGATGTAATTCTATACAGTTTAAACTGTCTCTTGGGAACTGAACTCATAAAGGTCCTAACCCTCAGTGGTACTTCCAGTGACTTTCACTGACAGATACAGAATCTGTCAGAATAATCCAGTCCATTTTACTTTAAACTCTCAATGAGAAATAGAGAAAGAGATACAGATGTTATATCATTCACCCAATAGGTTATGAGACCAGATAATTTCAGATTCAAACAAGAAATAAATATTATTTCTGGTCTCAAGTGATTCTTGTCTCATGACTTTTCCTAAGTAGGGACATTAACTATTGCATACGCTGAGGCAAGTAGAAATGAAGCCCATTTAAGCCATAATAAAACATTTGATACATTCTATGTAATTTATGGAATAACCTGATGCTTAATTGATTGCTGTAAAATGAGCTTTGAAAACAAATGAATTGTTAGCCTGTTTATCTTGATGTGGCATCCTGCAGATGTAGGGATTGCAGGTCCTGGAATCAGTAGTTACCTCTGAGGAGTGATTCTTTGGATATTTGCCAAAGAATTAACATTCCAATTTTCTTCTTCCACTTTTATCAGCCTAAAAGTATGTCTTTCCTCATTACCAAGACGCGCAAAATTTGTGGAGAAGAGTCCTCACAGCAGTATGGGCAGAACAGATGGTAGAGCCATCCTGTAAGTGTACATTTAAAAGTAAAGCATGAATTTCTTGCACAAATATACTTATACTTTTCATGGTCAGATTTTTATTTAATCATTTTTGGATTACTTCCCTTCATGAAAAAGCAGAGTGGTATCCTGTATCACAGAAAGAATTGTATCCTTAAAACACTCTGAAAAAGAAGCCTCCCCTGTACATGACTAAATTTAAATGTGTCCTGGTGGGTCTTGATTAGGATTTATATAAAGTTTGTTTAGCAGCAAGGGATGTAGTCATTGATTAATGACATTTCCATCTCACCTTTCCACAGAAACGTGATGAATTCTCCAATTATGAATATGCTGGTTTTAATCTATAAGGGCCGATATGGGCAGTGCCTGGTGCTTCAGCAATCATTTCTCCAGCCAGAACTGACTTGTCTGGATGTGTAAACGGTAAAGGTAAAGGTTCCCCTCACATATATGTGCTAGTCGTTCCAGACTCTAGGGGGCAGTGCTCACCTCCATTTCAAAGCCAAAGAGCCAGCACTGTTTGAAGACCTCTCCGTGGTCATGTGGCCGGCATGACCAAATGCGAAAGGCGCACATAATGCTGTTACCTTCCAATCAAAGGTGGTCCCTATTTTTCTACTTGCATTTTTTATGTGCTTTCGAACTGCTAGGTTGGCAGAAGCTGGGACAAGTAACGGGAGCTCACCCGTTAAATGGCACTAGGAATTTGAACAGCTGAACTGCCGCCCTTTCGATCAACAAACTCAGCGTCTTAGCCACTGAGCCACTGTGTCCCTGGATGTGTACTTACTGGAAAAACCACTTGTGATATCCCACTTTGCTGAGACTTGGAGATGTTTCCCAAGTACGGCACCCACTTTATGGAACATCCTCCCTCTGTAAATTAGATTAGCCCCTTGTCTTTCAATTTTTTGGAAGCACAGTTTTTCTGAGGAGCATCTGAGGATACTTTAGAATGATGCTGACTTTTGCTTCTGTTTCTTCGCTTACTATTTTTTTTTTTAATCAAGAATGTTTTGAAGTTGTACAGTTTAGGTTGTTTTTACTACTGTTTTGCTAAAGTATGTTTGATACACTAAGTGCATTTAATTCTTGTAATAAAACAGGAATCAAAATAACAAAAGAAAAAAAGCAGGCCACTCATGTGGGTTTATACAAAATGGAGCTTATAATTAACATTAGCTTTGCAAAGAGAACTGTCATAGTTCATTAAAACTCAAGACTTCATATCAAGTTGAAGAGTCATAAGAGAGAAGGAAATGAAGTATGGGTAAATTTCAGAGTTAACAGTTATGGAAATATTTATGACCCATGAATATTACATAGAATTTACTGAGCAAACAGAATAGCTAATAGAGCAAGGGCAAAAGTCACTAAAACTAAATGGATGATAGCTTGGAGAAGAAATCTCTTGAATACTTCTTTTCATGGCACATACAAATGAACATATCTCATGCATTAATTTGTTTTTGTTGTCCTCAGAGAAAAGCAGAGGAGTGATTCCTTAATCATTCAATATACCATTTTATTTTCTTTGTTTGATTTTCTTCCATTTCATCTCCTTGTCTGCCTTGATCCAATATTTTTCCCCCCATTTTTAACTGCAGACACATTTCAGTATTTGAAATAGTGTCTGGATTTGTTTATTTGCCTAAATTATGTGGCTTTATAGGTAGATAACCATTAATAATGTCTGGTATGTTTTCCCCAAGCTTAACACTTGGCATTTGTTAATTTCTGCTATTTAGCTTAGTTTATAATTCTGGAAATAAGCTTTACTTAATGTATTATTATTTGAAATGTCAGAAAGACTATGACACAATTAACATTTGAATTGGGAAAATATAGATCTAGTTTTTCAACCATGAAGATCATTAGCTGATTTTGTTTTTGTCATTCTTTCAACGTTGATTTTTTCAATGTTGATTTTGTCAAAATGTTTGATTGCAATTTCTACTTATCCCCTTTGATTATGAATTTAACTGCAAAAGTTGATATGTTTGGGTGTTTTGTGGAGCAATGCTCCTTAATACATGCATTTCAATATGTATTTTTCTAATTGGCACACAAATGACAAGAAATCTTTCAATGGTGAGTATATTTTTATGGTGTTTCTAAACAAATACAAGTTTGTGCTTAATGTCTTCTGTTAGGCAGATTTTTTTTTACATTTTTACCACATAGAGGGAAATTGTGAAAACTATGGATATATTTATCTCTGATAGACTAAATTTCCCCTGCATTCCTATTGTCTGATTTATCTTTACAAGGAATCTTATAAGAGACCAATAAAGTAGGACAAGTCCATCATATAGTGTTCCTTAATAGAAGAATTCTACTAAAATCAGACATATTTTGTAAAGGTTCCGGTAACAGTAGGGCTATTTTGTAGCATTAATTCATGTTACCAATCAATATTTGTAAAGAAAGTTGTTTAATGCTATAGGAAGTTAAATATTTATTGGTCTTAAGGTACATCAAAACAGGTCATGTCTCTAGAATATAAACTGATATTCTATCGATACAGAAATTATTTTATAAATTAACAAAAGTATTTGCTTAATCATTAATACATTTTGATAAACATTTTAAAACAGCAGAAGGTGTCAGTCAACTTAAGATTCAAAAATGAGAATGAGATTCAAAAAAGAGATTCAAAAATGATTTGATTTCTGAGGGGTCCTTGGTGCGCTCTGAGCTTGGTTATTTTCTAGCAGAAAATAACCTAAACTAGATAACATTATCAGTGCTAGTAGGGAGTGGGGCTTGCTCTCAGTTTATATTCTAGTGACATGTCCTGTCAGTGTTGGTGGGAATGTCTTGATGGGTTGTTTGTTTGTTTTGCTGTTTACTGTTGGCTTGTTTGGCAGTTCTTTGATTGGGGTATTGTTTACTTCTTGATTGTTGGTCTGATGTTAATCTTGACACTCATCTGAATGTTGATTGTTGATGGGGAGGTATTTGGGTCATTTTGCTATCTTTTGAGCTTATTACTTGTTTCTTTTGCACAGTTGTTTATGTCTATGTGTCCGGATTTAAACATTTTATTAGATTATAGAATAAAATACAAAAATACAAAAGCAGATAGTAAGACACGGTGGGGAGGAAAAGGTGATAGACAAGTGAGGAGAGGAGGAAGAAAAGAAAAAAAAGTATTGACTTCCGACTCTCTCTTTCTCTCTGCTACAGTAAAATAAAGCATTAACATTGAACCTCAACTTTTTACTTGTTCATAATAATATAAACTAGCCATTTCTATAACAACAAATTGATCTAATCAATAAAATCCAAAATCAAAGTTTCATTCCCCCCCCCAAGCACAAAGTCCAGAAGCAGTCTCCATTTAGCAACAAAAGTACTTATATTCTTTTCTTTGATCAAAACTGTCATCTATGTGTCTATTGATGGCCGATTTGTCAGAGAGCCAGACTTCTAGGAATCTGCTAGTGTTTTTGGACTTGGCTTGGTCTTTGGTTATACCAAAATCACATTCAAGCTCACGTAAGCTCTGTGTTAGCTTCTCCAATCTATGAGACTTCTGAACATGTGAATTACTTAATGCACAGAATATTCAGCCAAGATTGGAAACAGCTGCCTATGCCATGGCTACAGCTCTTCTGTGTAATAATTTAAAGGGTCACCAACAAAATAGTGACCATGGGTAGGTCAAAAATAAAAGTCCATGTGTCAAGACTATGGCTGTGGCTGCATGATCAAAGCCTTGCCCCTTTTAACGTACATCCTGAGTAAGTGATGTGCCACTCACGATCAATCCTCATCTAGAATATTCTGGGCTATGGCTTCTGCCTGAGTTTCCAGTACCTTTACTTAATATCAGGATTGCATAGCTATAAAAGAAGGTCTTTATCCTAACTTTTCTGGGACATTAATTTTATGTTTGCAAAATGTATGCTTTTTAAAAAAAAACATGATATTTTGTATGCAGTTCATTTAGCAACATCAAGTGATCATTACAAATTTTATTCTTCTTCTCCTAGAGGAGGCTGAAGCAATGCAATCATATGAATAGTATCATCATCATCATCATCATTATTATTATTATTATTATTATTATTATTATTATTATTATTATTATTATTATTATTATTACATTAGGGAAACCTTACCCACAGGAAGCTGATGATGATTTGTGTCCAATATACAAGTGCTTAATAATGGACAACTCTGTTAGCTTTATTCTCTATAGCAGGGGTGTCAAACTTGATTTCATTGAGAGCAGCATCAAGGTTGTTTTTGACCTGGGGGGTGAAGGTGGGTGTGGCCAGCTCGACATCACTCATGTTGGGGGCACCTGTGTTGGCCCAAGCCCATTTTCTGCCAGCGAAAAGGGGCTTCACAGCTCCATTTTAGGCTGCAATTGCCTCCTGCAACCCTCTGTAAAGCAAAAATGGAGCTCGCGAGGGCTGTACATGGCCCCCCGAGCTTTGTTTTTGTTGGCAAAGAGACCATGGGCTGGTCCTTTGCTGTTTCCAGGATGATCTGGGCCCAGGGCCTTGAGTTTGACAGCCCTGCTCTATTGACAATCAAGAATCCTGTCATTGGATGGATTAGAAAAATAATAACTCTAAAATCATTTGAACATTTCCACCCCATACTGCAAGTATCTTTGATGTGTGTGAACTTAGTGTCAATTGGTATCTTTTCTTCTTCTTTCCACAAGGACTGTTATAATATTATTCATAACTAAAGCATTTCTCATGACTTTTTGCACAGAGTAAAATTTAGCTTTATCCATTGCCTATCATTTACAAATACTATGACTATCATTAAGTGTTGTACTTTATGATTCTTGATGAACGTATCTTTTCTTTTATGTACACTGAGAGCATATGCGCCAAGACAAATTCCTTGTGTGTCCAATCACACTTGGCCAATAAAATTCTATTCTGTTCTGTTCTGTTCTGTTCTGTTCTGTTCTGTTCTGTTCTATTCTATTTAAAAAAGGAAAAGTCAAGCTCTCATCAATATGAAATGGTTTGCCTAAGGATCGAAACCCATTTGCTTTGCAAAACTGAAAAAGTTTGTTAATGCTAGAAATAAGATATTATTATTCCCACCAAAATAAGCAAAGAACATGAAAACCATGTAACAATACATACTAGTCACTTCATCAAAATCTCCATTGAATATCCAACCCTTATCAGATGGCATTGACCTGAAGAATATAATGTGTAACATGATTCTCCCCAACTCTCCAGATGTGATTCTTACAATTAAATTTTATCCAGAAAAGCCAAAATTCTCACTGGGTAGTTATAGTACATTTTATTGATATATACTGTATATACGATCAAAAACACTTTTGCTACATCCACAGAGATTTGGCACTCTGAATTTTCTTTCATATCTTTCCCATAGCATGGCTCAAACTTCAAAGAAATTAACATCTCATAAATTGTGCACAAAATTTGTTAAAAAAAGAATCAACTAATATATTCATTTTCCCTTCCCTCCTTCCACAGCAAAAAAGATGCTGAAGATGTTTTTCTTAAATGTGGGCTTTTTTTCAATGTTCATTATAAACTAAAAAATAACTTTCATAGACCACAGAGAGCCATTTTGTAAATTTTAGAAATAAATAAATAAAAATAAACAATATTTTTGAAATGTGAAAAGCATATCTGTCTGAGAGGATACTGAGATGGCTTTGAATGATTGATTTTTTGCAAGCACCACACCCTAGGAATTCCTAATTCCCAATGTTTCTACTAGGCTGTGATTCAGAGATTTCTGGAGAATCAACAGCTATGTTGAAAAGCAGAATAAACTGAGGTGTTTGATCCACTTCCATTTCTTTATGAAGGGAAATTTCTGAGAAAGATCCAAGTGAGCAAAATATTTGGAAAGGAAAGGAAACGAAAGGAAAAGAAAGGATTATAGCTTAGTAGGCATTAGACTTGACTCCTGGCTTTTAACTTAATGGTGAACAGTACCTAATATGCAGGTATTAGGTATTTCAATTTCTTATTAATTTTGAAAGATAAAACTAATAAGCTTATTTATCAATAATATGCCTGCAAGTCTGAACAGTATCCTGTTCAGCTGTTATTTATCTTGACAATTGGTATCACTTTCACTCTCACAAAATAGAAGGACTATTATCATTCCTGCCTTACATTTGTTTTTATTTTTAAAAAGTTTTGCTGCCAATAAACATTTACTTAAACTATCTAAAGTCCTGCTGAACTCCTGAAGGTACAAATTATCAGCTATGTTTATCTCGTTCTGTTTTCCCATATGAGTACCCAGACTCTGATATGGTTTTCAGCCCTGTTTCTGAGCAGCATCTGAACACTGATGGTTCCTTTCAAAGGAAATTATGGAATAGACAGAATTCCCTTCAGTGCTTCCTCCAAAAATCACTCAAAGAATCTACCTGCGATTTTTCACAGATTTCTACTTAACATTAATTCAGAGCCTAAAGAGACATTGATTACTTTGTGGCCAACCTGGTTTTGCTTGCTGCTTTTATCCCATAATTACTTCTGCTCCTGAGTGACAGTCTTGTCAGATTGATTACATTGACAATCAAATGACACTGTGGCAAGCAGGCAGCCGCAAACACTTCACTGGCCTTTTAGTTAACTGTTGTCAGTTGACGAATATGCAAAGGCACTAGATTTTGATGAGAGCAGAAAGGAGCGTGAAGAGTTTCTACATGACACATTCAATAATATTCTACCATTCATCTCAAATACCGTATTCTGAAAAATAAGCTTTTCTTCATTTTTCCAGCAATGCATGGGGGAATATGTTAGCCAGCTATGAACTTGGTGAGTAGAAGCAAACAAAAAGGTGTGTATTTTTCTGATTGGTGTCTGATATTTTCTTATTCCAACAATAGTAGTAGCAATAGCAATAGCACTTAGACTTATATACTGCTTCATAGTGCTTTACAGCCCTCTCTAAGTGGTTTACAGAGTCAGCATATTGCCCCCATTATTTTACCCACTTAGAAAGGATGGAAGGCTGAGTCAGCCTTGAGCCTGGTGAGATTCAATCTGCCAAACAGCTGGCAGCCAGTGATCAGCAGAAGTAGTCTGAAATATTGCACTCTAACCAGCATGGAATTCAATTTTTTTTACTACCAGTTATGTGGGCATGAATTGGTGGGTGTGGTGTGGCTTGGTGGGTGTGGCTTGGTGGGCATGATAGGGAAAGGATACTGCAAAATCTCCATTCCCTCCACACTCCAGGGGAACGATACTGCAAAATCTCCATTCCCACCCTATTCCAGGGGAAGGATACTGCAAAATCTCCATTACCTCGCTACTCTTGGGAAAAGGATATTGCAAAATCTCCACTCCCATCACACTCTGGGGACAGCCAGAGGTGGTATTTGCTGGTTCTCCAAACTACTCAAAATTTCCACAACCAGTTCTCCAGAACCTGTCAGAACCTGCTAATTTTACCCCTGACTCTAACCACTGTGCCACTGCGACTCTTCTCAATGAGGCAATCTGCTGTTGCTTAGGACAGGTGCTTGTTATGTTGACCCATCCCATAGCCTTTTCAAAGATTTTCCATTAATCTTTTTGAAATCATATCCATTTTCTTCTCTATTATCATTTTTTTCTACCCCATTATTCACATTATTCACATTTATCAAACTGCCCAAAAGGTATGAATATCTGCTTAGTGACTCTCATCTCAAGGAACAGACTGATATATGCCTTAACTGATATAGGAAATAGTTATTTTTCTTGCAGTCTTTCCCAATCCTGTCCAAATCCATAATTTTAAGGAGGTGTGTGTGTGTGTGTGTGTGTGTGTTTTACTTTCAGTATTCAGTCTGTCCATCCATATACTGCCACTGAACTGTTAACTATTCAGAACCTTATGGTCCTTGAAATATCCTTATTTTGAACTTATCAAAATGTGTTATTGCTTCCATATTATTAACCTCCTATTTACCCAGGACATGATTCTTGAAACTAAGAAACAAAACCAAATCTTAGCTTTTCTTCCTAATATTACCTTTATCTTCATATTTTACATTAGATTTAACATTAATTTGGATTTCCCTTTCCACTTTTATCTTTGTAGAAAGGTAAAACTAAAGGAGTCTAAGACTCCTTTGGTTTTAGCTGATAAAAGTTGTGCTCTCTGGTGCATGTCTACCTAGACATAAATCTTGGCCTTATTACTAAGTACATATGCATAGGGTTGCAACTTTAAAACAGTAAATTTGCCCTTTTTTAAAAAAAAAGGATTGCAGTTGTAAAGTACAAATGGGAGAGGAATGGTTAACTTTAGCCTCCCACGGAAACATAAAGTAAATACTGAATTCTGTATGATTTCCTCCTAATGATTTAGAAAGATTTATGTTATTTGTATTTGAATGAAAAGCAATAGATACTTCTATGTTTTTCTTTTATTCCATTAAGATCGAAGAAAGGGGTTGTGCTTAAAATACAATGCCAACCATGAATATCATGACTTCCTATCCCTCTGAATAAAAGAAATGTTTCCATGGGTCATGTCTTCAAGAAATGGGTGTTTCCAATAGTTATTTCCACTCAAAATTCTTAAGAATTCCAGTAAGGTTGCAGCATGACAGGAGTTGACTGCCTCCAAAGGATTCTTTATAGCAAATATTTATAATGTTTTTGATTCAGGGTGACATTTTTTTTTTTCAGAGCAGGCAGCAGAAGCAACATTTTGGCTCTTTTACAAATTTCTAAGAACAGCATGCCAGGATGAGACAGTAAGCAGAAGGAAGCTGGGAGAGTTTGCAACTTGAGAACTCCAGAGCGAAACGTAATGCTGGGAGCTGAGAAAGACATCCAGTGGATAAGCCCATTTGTCATACTGGTTTTCTTAACAATGCCTGAATTGCTAGCTGGGGAGGAGTGAACTAATTCTTCTATAAAATATCTACTGCACAGCTCCCAGTTTTTCTTTACACCAATGCACATGACTATTTTGGGGGGAAACTATTTTGGAGGGTGGAAACTATTTTGGAGGAAATTGATAGAGATGATACGTATACAGATATAATTTTACTTATTTGTTATTATGGTTTGTCATACAATCAGTCAGAGGTTCAGATATTGTTGTTTGGCATTTTTATCCATCTGTCGAATTCTTCCCAGGGTTGTTTCCCATAATGATTCACGGTGTTAAAAGAATCATCGCAGGAGGCCAGCTGTTCCAAGTAAAACTGCCTTTTGCAATTGACTGATGGTGATTTTGTCAATGCTGATGGTGTTCAAGTGGTACACATTAGGGGTGAAATCCAGCAGGTTCTGACAGGTTCTAGAGAACCGGTAGCAGAAATTTTGAGCAGTTCGAAGAACTGGTAGCAGAAATTGTGAGTAGTTTGAGTAGTTTGGAGAACCGGCAAATGCCACCTCTGGCTGGCCCCAGAGTGGGGTGGGAATTTGTAGTGTCCTTCCCCTGGAGTGAGGTGGGAATGGAGATTTTGCAGTATCCTTCTCTTGCCACGATCACCAAGCCACACCCACAGAACTGGTAGTAAAAAAAATTGGATTTCACCACTGGTACACATCATCGTTTGTATATATTTGTCCTTAAGGTTTGGTCTTGTACTACCAGAATTAATCCTTCTGTGTCTTTCTCGCTATCACTACTAGTATTTGTCATTGGCCTGATTCGTCTGTCAACAATTCTGAATAACTCAGGCCAATACCACTGCGATGTTACCAAGGTAAGACTATACGTTATTTCTTTATGTCATGGCTTAACACAGAACTGCCAAGCAAGGGGTAGAAAATGCATTTCTAGTTACCTATAAACTGGTGGCAAAATAATTTTTAAAGTACAACACTTCAAATGAAAACAAAGATGCCTTTCAGATGCACATGAGATTTTTGTTTAATTTATAGCCAAGAGCCATTGCTGGAAAGGGACTGGTGTCTAATGACAGAAAGGTTTGGGTCTTCTGTTCTATTAAACTGTGAAATGCATATTAAAGTCTGACCTCTTTAATACAGGCAAGAGGTACTCATGTATCAGGTATTGGCCTGTCCAGGTGGTCCAAATTCAATGACCATTTCTATTGCTCCATGAAAACATTTCATACCCCAGTAGCATTTTTGTCATTGGCCTGGCTTTTCCAAACAGCTGCTTAGAACCCTCCATGGGAATGACTTAGATGGTGTACATGCAGTTCTGAGCGCTATTAAACCTGGCCAGGATAGAGTTTTCCATAGACTTCCATCTGCTATGCAGAGAGAAGCATCATGGCAAAAAGCCAGCATTTTGCTCAGCATCTGTAGATAATCCTTCAAGAACACAGCTTTCAAGTTATTGTCTGGCTTAGCCAAAAGTGCTTTTCTGATTAGTCTAATCTGTTATTAATGAATTAGTGTGATGTTTGGGGCTAAGGGGTGAGCTACTTTTCAACAGCCAAAATTATATTGTTTGCCTGATTAGGGATTGGAAAGCATTCAGGTGTATGGTCTCATATGTGCATATTCCATTCACATGTACACAAGCATCCCTCTCTTATTCACCTCATTCCTTTGTTTCCAGTTAATGTGAGTGGGCCAATTCTCTCTCCTTCTACCTCTGAGATTCACCCATGCCCTGATTTAATCATATTGAGCCGAATTTATGAAATTCTCAGAAACGAAGGTTAGATTGCATAAGATGATGGTTGAGGTTCTGTTCTTCCAGGAAACTGATGTTCTGAAATCATTCCTCTGCCTTCCATTGAATTATTTGCAACCCTTTCTTTCTGAAATAACTGCCCCTGGAGGATGTATCTGGTGTTCCTTAGAGTAGTCCAACTTTTTTGTTTAGTTAAAATATGCTTACTTTATTGCAGCCCCATTAAATGAAATATGACAAGTAAAATAAATGTAAAATATGAAAAATAAAAAAAAATTGTGCTAGAACAAACACATTTAAAAATCTTGGCTAGATTTTAAGATGGTTTATAAATTATAGTGGTAAGTGGGTTATTTTTATTCCATTATACTTTTCTACATTATGAGCTTCATCAAGCAATTTTCTTCATTTATGTTAAAGGTGTCATGTTGTTGTTAGTTGCAAAGTCATGTCCGACCCATCACAACCAGAGGTGTTTTGTTTTTTTTTAAATTTGATTTATATGCTGCCCTTCTCCGGAGACTCAGGGCGGCTTACAATGCGTTAAGCAATAGCCTTCATACTTTTGTATATTTTACCAAGTCAGCTTATTGCCCCCACAAACTGGGTCCTCAGTTTACCTACCTTAGAAAGGATGGAAGGCTGAGTCAATCTTGAGCCTGGGGAGATTCGAACCACAGTAATTGCAGATAGCTGGGTTTTAATTACAATGCTTAGTCTGCTGCGCCACCAGGCTTCCGGTTTGCACCGGATCGCAAGAACTGGTAGTAAAAATATTTAATAGTTCGGAGAACCGGAAATAAGATTGGCTGGCCACACCCCCGAACCGATTCCCAGCCCGGTCGCCATTTGCTTACCCCACCCACTCCCAATCTATTGCTGCCTCCTGAGTCCCAGCTGATGGCTAGAGGGGAAAAAAACTGGTTAAACTCTTGCTGCAAGGCTTCAAAGGGCTGTCCTACAGCTGATCAGTGTTAAAAGAAAACAAATGAGTAGACCGGTGCCTGCAAAAATAGAAAAAAACAGCCCCTTTCAGTTTCAGCATAGTTGATTAGATCGGCGTCCTGACTCTCAGCTGTTTCGCTCAGGGCTCTGTAGCTGCAAAGAGAGCTGGAGCAGTTTTTTCCCCCTTAGCTATGCTTAAAAGCAAAACTGAAAGTAAAGCAAGGTCTTTGCTGCAACGTGACAAAATGAGGCAGAGAAAGATTTCTTTTTCTTTTTTCTCACCAAAAAAGGTAGGTGCAAAACTGCAAACAATGGGAAATTTAGGGCAAAAGAGGAGAGTTCAAGATTTTAAAACACAAAAGAAAAAAAGCCCTATTTAACTAGGGAAATGTAATAATTGAGATACTATTAATTGTATATTGTGTTGAAAGCAGAAATGGTTAAGTTGTGGTTTGGAGGAATATATGGGGGAAATTATTTGGTTTATTATTATTGGTAAATATAATTCATTGATTTGTAAGAAATTGGGTTGCATGGAAATAATTGGAATATTCATGTTCATATTGATTAATATACAAAAAGATATATATATACAAAAACATATGCTTTTTATTAATATATTGAATTTGTATTAAACAACTGTAATATTACATAATTAACCAATGTGAGGATGGATATAAAAATAGATGACAATGGGAAGGGGTATAATACAGAATAGAAGGGAAAAATTGAATTTGATTAAGATTAGAGATGAGGATGAAGGGTAATATTTTTTTAAAAAAATAGATGAGGAATAAATATGGCAAGAAGGAAATATAGAAATTGTAAATTTAATTGAAATGACTAAACACTTTAAATTTGTGAACCAGCCAAATACTCTGTTCAAAGAAAATATATTGTATGTTTGTATGTGTGTTTCTAATTATTGCTATTTATTCATATTTGTTCTCTTTTATTCTTTAAAGTTTAACAATTCATTCTTTATCTTAATATCTTTATATTTGTTTGGGGTTGGCTTTCTTCCCTTTCATCTTTTTTATTGTACAGCAATCTTTCTCCTCAAACCTACCACCTCTCTCTTTTCTTTCCTTCTTACTTTCTCTTCCCCCCTCTTTTTCTCCTCCCTACTTCTTCTTCCTTTCTCCTTCTCCTCCTCTCTTCCTCTCTCTCTTACCCTCACTCCTACTCTAATTTTCCTTCCCTTCCTTCATCCCTCTCTATTGCTGTATCCTTTTATGCATATGGACTACTCAGAGGGCTGAAAAAGTTATTTTTGACTGGTCCTCGCACTTTTGACCAGTCCTCGAAGTTACGACTGTCCTCACATTTTACGTTTTTGCCCTATCTTGTCACAATAGTGAAGAGAAGCAGTTGTGAAATGAGTGACACCGTTGTTAAGAATGCTGCAATTGGAGTAAATGATGACCATCATAAGTGCAAAGACTGGTCAAAAGTGCAAGGACCTGTCAGAAATCACTTTTTTCAGCCCTCTGGGAGGTCCTTTTGTGCATATGGACTACTCAGAGGGCTGAAAAAGTTATTTTTGACTGGTCCTCACACTTTTGACCAGTCCTCAAACTTATGACTGTCCTCACATTTTACGTTTATTGCCCTATCTTATCACCATGGTGAAGAGAAGCAGTTGTGAAATGATAACATGGTTGTTAAGAATGCTGCACGGGAATAAATGTGAGGAAGGTCATAAGTGTGAGGACCAGTCATAAATGTGAGGACCTGTCAGAAATGACTTTTTTCAGCCCTCTGAGTAGTCCCTATACACATAGCCATGGCCACCCAGTCACATGATCAGCTAGCTACGTGCCCACCCAGTCACACCCACAAAGCCACACCCACAAAATAAGCCACGCCCACAGAACCCGTAGTAAAAAATTTTAGAACCCACCCCTGATCACAACCCCATGGACAATATTCCTCTAAGCTTTCCTGTCTTGTCCTGCTTTTTTTTACTTTTAAAAGCATTTTTTCTACAACCTCTTCGGCTGAAGAGGTTGCAGGAAAAAATGCCTTTAAAAGCCTCTAACAATCAGGCAACTCAGCCGGGGTCGCCAGAGGCTTTTAAAGGCATTTTTTTTCCTATAACCTCTTCGGCCAAAGAGGTTGCAGAAAAAAAATGCTTTTAGAAGCCTCTGAGGATCTCAGCTGAGCCACATGATCATCAGAGGCTTTTTTTTTTACTTTTAAAAGCATTTTTTCGGCTGAAGAGGTTGTAGAAAAAATGCTTTTAAAAGTAAAAAAAAATAGCCTCTGATGATCATGTGGCTCAGCTGGGCATGGGGGGGGGGCACAGGGATTTTTGCTACCAGTTCTCCGAATCACCCGCCACCATCACTACCGGATCAGGTGATCCGGTCCGAACCGGGAGCATTTCACCCCTGCCGCCAACTTTCACAATGTGTCATAGCAGGACTTAAACAAAATGTCCTGTAATGGACATCTCAGAGTCCACTGGTTTGCAAAATATTACAAGCATGGAATACCTGCACATTCTTCATTTATCAGAAAAAAAGCTAACTAACCATTTCCCCTGAGCATCAGTGAATACACAAGAAGTTCAAGAAAACTCTCTCCTAATGAACCTGAAATAAATTAGATGCTAAAGCAAATTGTTCCAGTAGTTAACATTGTAATGTCAAACCT
This sequence comes from Masticophis lateralis, assembly GCA_030761175.1. Lineage (NCBI taxonomy): Eukaryota > Metazoa > Chordata > Lepidosauria > Squamata > Colubridae > Masticophis > Masticophis lateralis. The sequence continues at coordinate 70,969,266 of JAUDYJ010000001.1, forward strand.
ATAGCAGCTGCTTACAATCAGACAGCAGGATTCTCACAAGGTTTGATATATCCAAATGTATTGAAAGGGAAAAGAGAGTAGATTACAGAAATCTTGGCATTAAAATCCCATTTAATAACTTAGCATGCATGCATCAAAAATGTGATGTTTTGGAATCTCCAGCTAGAGTGGGGGGAAGTGTGAAGGGAGGTAAGGACTTGAATCCTTACGCAGTATGAAATGACACCCTGAAACCATTATCTGCAAGAATGCCGACAATAGGGTGAGTTGCTTGTAAATAGGTATGCAGCAATAAAGAATCAACTTGATCAGTTCATGGTATTGTCCTGCTTCCTTGTGCCTGTCAGGCTGTTCTTACAGATATTTGGGAGCCAAACTATATAAAATGTAAACATATTTGTAAAAATGTTTGCCAATACCACTTCCTGTAGCACTGATAAAGGAAGGAGATGAGTTATCACAAAATGGTATCTCAACTCCTACTTTCCCCAAAGCATTCCGGGAAGATAAATAGTCAACTTTATCAAAGACCCTCTTTCATAGAACAAGATTAGAGCAGTAAATTCTACATTCATACCAAATCTGAATACCTAAATACAAACTGAAAATAATCAGGATTACTAACAAATTGCATTTTCCATTTCATTCATTCATTCATTCATTCATTCATCCATCCATCCATCCATCCATTCAATATAGCCATTCCAGAAGCTGTTTAACACTGTGTTGTCTGACCAGGCATTTGAGGTTTACTGTTGGCTATTGATTATATGGATATCTGTGTATATTTAAATATATATTAAAGCTTAATATATTTATATGCCAGTTTCCCATTTTGAGCTCTAAAGTATAAAAAATAAATGTTTAAATTTGACCTCCAGAATATTGTATTCCAGTTGATATTTGTTTAAGCCAGGTAGGCCCAAAAACGAGCTTTGAAACAGCAAAAAAAAAAAAAAAAAAAAAAAAAAAGCCACTTTCTCAATGAACTTGGTGATCATTAACAGGAGGGATTGTTTAGTGATATTTATAGTCAAGATATTCTTTATAATATAGGATTCTTTAGCTAAACATCTAAAGATTTGCATAAATAGCTAAAGGAAAATGCAGAAGAAAAATATTAAGGCTATCTGAAGGGTACAGAGAATCTTCTTATACTCAGGGAGTATGAGATAGATAGATAGATATATGATAGATAGATAGATGGATGACATGATAGATAGATAATAGATAGCAGAGAATCTTCTTATACTCAGGGAGTATGTGTTAGCTTTCATCTATGTTCTATGAATATACTAAGAAGGAAGATAATTTTTTAACAATAGCAGGCAACAAATAAATTTGCCTATTTGTTAGCAATCAGCAGTGTATCATGTAGAAAGAACTGAATATTGTCTGATAAAATGATTGACACAAAAATTAAAATGTTGCTATAGGAACAAATGAGGAAGGACAATTGCATTGTAGCTGTACCATATTTAAGAATAGAAATATTTTTTTAGATTAGAATCAAACTGAAAACTATTAAGATGAAAGAAAAACCTGTTGCAACAGGAAGCACTGAGCAACAACCAGAAGTAAGAAAACTACACATTATCTAAACAAAATATGTTCATCTATTCATTAATTAATAGAGGTATTGTGGAAATTGGCACAACTCAATCTGGATACTGTTTATCGGGAAAATTAAAAATAGTCAGAGCAAGTATGAGATAACATAAATGCAAAGATTCTGCAGCATCTTTTCTTCCACTCTGATGCAATTACTTCTCAGCAGAGCAAAAAATCCTGTAGGGCAGATGAACAATTACACTTTGAATTGTGCTGGCAGATTTTGATTGAATCAGTCATATTTTCAATCAGCTTTTTGACTTTGCTGAACATAGTTGAAGATCTCTCAATGCACTGAGAATAAAACACCCAATTGCAGGGCAGGAAAGAAATCCATGGAAAGACATCTACAGAATTCCTGGGCAGTTTTTGCTTGTAATGGAATTTCTTTACTCCGTGCTGCAATCTATATTTTATGTTACAGATCTGCTTGTTACGTTCTTATTGATACATCTGTAAATGTTATAGATTTCGAGTCTAGAAGTTAGACTTAGGATGACTTTTAAAGAGAGAATATCTTTAGAATTGAAATCCTAAATGTGCTGATCTGTGTTTGTTTGCTTGCTTTTATGTATTTGTTGCAGGTGTCAGTTTGTTTACTCCATTTTACTCCCACCAGCACAAAGCAATGCATTAACAGGATGCTTAGACCACCTTTTGTGGGTTGCTGCACCAAATTGTGTATAAAACTACAATTTTTTTTTCCTTAGGCAAGTTGATATTTGCTAAGAAAAGGAACAGACATTTGTAAATGGATGCATCCAGGAGCAGATGCAATTTGTAAATCAGTGGGAAAAAAATAACTTTTTAGAAAAGGCTGTTTAAAAGACTAATTGAAAGCAGATTATATGTATAATGTATGATGGCTTGTATAATGTATAATTTCAGATAATCAAAAAGAGGCTTTGAAATTAATTGGAAACACCTCTAACTGAAGTGAAAATTACTCAGGATTAACTTTTGAATATTAATGACGTGCATAATTTTATACTATTTATATGCTACAGTTATTCCAAATGTTAGAGATCAGAAATCAGCTGTAGATGGACGCTGAAATCATTTGGCTTAAGTGTGGGGACATAACTCAACTTTTGGAATCTGCGTAAATAATTTTGAAATTTTGGGAATGATAACTTTCTTGATAATTATACAATGTTCCCCCCACACACACACCCAAACTGCTGCAGAGGGTACGGCAGGTTAGAACCAGAGCTATATGGTCAGGCGATATCCATGGGGCTACCACA